>JAVTVY010010077.1:0-45383 GCA_036873755.1 Hanleya hanleyi
TTGACCCCGGCGCGCAAAGACCCCGGCGCGCAAAGGTTTCCACCGCGGGGTCAAAGGTCAGTTCCGGCCACCACCACCACCACCACCGGGCGTTGACGCCTGTCAACGCCCGGTGGTGGCGTTGGTGGCGTTGGTGGTGGCGCTGATGGTGGCGTTGGTGGTGTTGGTGGTGGTGTTGGTGGTGTGCGGCGGTGGTGTTGGTGGAGTCGGTGGTGGTGTGTGTGGTGGTCGTAGAGTCTTTGAATCAGCGCGCGCCGGGATCAAAGGTCAGTTCCGGTCACGTGAACGGAAGCGAAAGTGACCTCACAGAGGTCATATGCAAATGTCACTTCCGAGCTCTGAGCTCCACAGGCTTTGAGCTCCAAGAGCTCCGATCCAAGAAACACACTCGCAAACACACACATACACACACGCCTACATCCGGGTTCTTGTCGCTGACGTCCAAGTTGAACTGATTGTGCTAAAAATAGATCAACAGCTAGCTTGCTATAAAAAGGAAACGGCCTGGCCGTTTCATCAGACACTCTGTCAACCACCAAGATGTTCACTTGTACTGCGTGCTCGAAATCATTCACTCGCCGGCACGACTTGCGCCGCCATGAGGCTACCAAGCACGATGGAACCGCCCGGTATAGCTGTACGATATGTAGGCCTACACTGTCGTTTCAGCGCCCAGATCATTTACAGCGCCATGAACGTTCAATTCATGGGCCACCCAAGCGTCCATGCGAAGAATGTGGTCAACTCTTCAGACGACCCAGTCAGTTAAAACGGCATGAGCGTTTGATTCATGGTCCGTCACCACGGCATGAGGGACAACTTTCCACTAAAGAGACACCCAGGAGGGACAGATCCACTGAAGATGAACCCGGGGAGAAGAATGCCACTGGTGATGCGATCACGGAGAGCCCGCCTATACCCACAGCTCAAAAGAGCCTAGATATCCAGCCGGTCCCTAGCATTACTGTTTCCAGTCATACGCCTGACAACAACGAACATTTTCTGGAAGATGCGGTGGATGTTCCCAGCGATCTCTTACCCGAAGATCATCCAGTGAGTGAGATGTATCGACGCCATTGGTCCATGATCCGACACTGCTTCCACCGTCATCGCCCTATATTGAACTTGTACAATTTCCGACTGACCGACCTCGCCCGTCAACGCAGCTACGTGGAAGCCATCTTCAATGACCAACCTACGTCCTTCACATTAAATGTAGCATTTGGGTACATCTTATGCCATAAGACGACGCGTGAATTGTGCTATTTCTATTCCAGTGCCATCAACCCAGTGTACGACCATCCTTTCACAATCACCAATCGGGCGTCGCTAGAGACGATGCTGGCCCAACTGGACACTGTGGATTACTTGGAATGGGCCTATGAACAGCGTCCCAACACCGAGTGGATAGTGGAGAGGGTCACCAATGTTACGTTCTTCGTGGTTAAATTGACCCACCACCCCCATCGGATGGAAGTATTCACCCATGCACTGATAGATACTCAGAATGCACAAACAACTATCTGAGGATATGTTTCCTCAACGGTATCCTGGCCTGCCCGATGACGATTAGAAACAGTCTACATCCGGTAGATAGTTGAACTGAGTGTGCTAAAAATAGATCAACAGCTAGCGTGCTATAAAAGGGAAGCGGCCTTGCCGTTTCATCAGACACTCTGTCAACCACCAAGATGTTCACTTGCACAACTTGCCAGAAGTCATTTACTCGCCCAGAAGATTTACAACGCCACGAGGCCTCCATCCACAACGGTGCACGACATACTTGTATAACCTGCGCACGGTCATTTAATCGGGAGGATCATTTACTGCGCCACGAACGCTCGGTCCACGAGGGCACGACGGAACAATGTAAGGATTGTGGTGAACTCTTCAAACGACGCAGTCAGTTAAGACGGCATCAGCGTTTGATTCATGTCCCGTCTCCACGGTTTTGGCGACAACTTCCTACTGAAGAGGAGCCGCGGAAGGTCAGACCCAGTGAAGATAAGCCCGTGGAGACGAACGCCACTGGTGATGCGATGACGGAGAGCCCGCCTATACCCACAGTTGGGAAGAGCCTGGATTTCCAGCCGGACCCCACCGTTACGGTTTCGAGTCATACGTCATACATCGAACATTTTCTGGACGAGCCCATAAATGTTCCTAGCGATCTCTTACCCGAATATCATCCAGAGAGTGACATCTCTCGGCGCCACTGGACCATGACACGGCACTGTTTCCACCGTCATCACCCTATTCAAGATATCTACAATTTCCCACTGACCAAGCTCACCCGTGTACGCAGCTACGTGGAAACCATCTCCAATGACCAACCTACGGCCTTCACATTAAATGTAGCATTTGGGTACATCTTATGCCATAAGGTAACGGGTGAATTGCGCTATTTCTATTCCAGTGCCATCCACCCAGTGTACGACCAACCGTTTACCATCAATGACCGGTGGTCACTAGAGATGATGCTGGACCAAGTGGAACAATTGGATTACAACACATATAAGGGTAGTGGGAAGAGGTGCCGACATACTGACTGCGTCACATGACTTCACAGAATAGTCTTCTGGTAAACCTATTCTAAAGCACATACCAAGAATCTAACGATTCATGATATCTGTTGTATCCCAGGTACGCTTTTATTGTACCTGTTCATGTGGCAACTTGGATGATATGGCCACACGGCCCCTAGCACCGGCATAAGTCTTGGGATGGGCCCAACAACAACGACCCAACACCAAGTGGATAGTGAAGAGGGTGACCAATGTTACGTTTTTCCTTACCAAGCTGATCCACCACTGCCATCGGTTGAATGCGTCACTCGTGCACTGATGAATACTCAGAATGCGCAAACAACTATCTGAGGATATGTTGCCTCAACGGTATCCTGGCCTGCCCGCCGATGATTAGAATAAACGGTTCAGAGCGAACATGGCCGAAGATGGAACTTTCTGAAATGGAGACTTCTGATTGGACAAGAATACATCTAACGGACAGGAACGAATATGACAGATACAAATGGTGGCCTCTGATTGGGCAAGAGTGTTTTTGAGTTGTAAACATACCCAACGCGGCTCCCCCAGCGTGGGTATGATGTAACATTGGGGAAAATAAACTATATGAAAAAACTTCTTGTTGTTCTCTCATGTGTCATCCTTGTTGTTGTTGTTGCTGTTGTTGTTCTCTCTCCGGTCTATATCATGGCGTTATGTTAGAGTGTTAAGGTGTAACGACTGGCGTTGACGGGCGTCACTGCATTTCGAAGAATTAGTGACAATTCCATGGAATATCAGAGCTTCTGAGCTATTTCACCAGGGCGTTGAAGCATTCAGAATGGCGTTGGTGGGCGTTGCTACAAGATGACACCTCACACGACGCTTTCGCACAGCGGATGGTCCATGTCTACACCAAGTAACAACCTTCACTGCTAAAAAATGCCCACTTTCGCTACTACTCGTACTGATGACGTCACCAATGACGTCACAGATGCTGTGGCTATCCCTCAAATTGGGGCCTACACCCCGAGAGCTACAACATGACACCTCCCATGACGCATTCGGACCAAGGATGGTCCATCTCTACACCAAATACCATCCTTCACTGCCCCAAAATGCTCACTTTCGCTACTACTCCTACTGATGACGTCACCAATGACGTCACAGATGCTGTGGACAGCCCTCAAATCGAGGTCTGCACGCCGAAAACTACAAGATGACACCCCACACGACGCATTCGGACTGAGGATGAAGCATCCCTACCCCTAATACCTTCCTTCACTGCCCCAAAATGCACACTTTCGCTACTACTCGTACTGATAACGTCACCAATGACGTCACAAATGCTGTGAACAGCCCCCAAATCGGGATCTACACCCCGAGAGCTACAAAATGACACCTCCCAGGACGCATTCGGACCAAGGATGGTCCATCTCTACACCAAATATCTTCCTTTCACTGCCCCAAAGTACCCACTTTACTTACTACTCGTACTGATGACGTCACCGATGACGTCACAGGTGACGTGAACAGCCCTCAAATCGGAGTCTACACCCCGAGAGCTACAAGATGACACCTTCCAGGACGCATTCGAACCGTGAATAGCCCATCTCGACCCCAAATACCTTCATGTACTGCCCCAAAATGGCCACTTTACTTACTACAACCAACTGCGCATGCGCAGATTAACGCGACTTGCACTTAAAAACACACCATTCTGACTCTAACCCACACAAGCTTCACTTTGACACCTTCCACGACCCATTCGGACCCATAGCGGTCCATCTCTACCCCAAACACACACCCACATACCCCCAAAATGCCTGATTTCTCTACTACGGCCAGACTGCGCATGCGCATATTGACGCGACATGCATTTAAAAACACGCCATTCTGACTCTACCCCACACAAGATTCACATTGATACCTCACACGACCCATTCGAACCGTGAATAGCCCATCTCTAACCCAAACACACACCCACATACCCCCCAAAATGCCTACTTACTATACTACGGGCCAGGCTGCGCATGCGCAGACTATTGAACACGGACGAACCATTAGTGTAGTCAGGTGCTCCTCCACGAAAGCTTCAAAATAAGACCTCACTCGACCCCATTTGACCATTAGGGACTCACCTAGACCTAGTTCACCCCGTATGGCCCTATACACCCATAGCCATGCAGTATAGGCCTATGGGTCTCGGTGACTTTTTTCAAAAATTTCACCGATTCGCTCCGGGAGACTTCCTATCGTGTTCTAAATGACGAGACGTGAAAAACAAATGCAAACAACCCTACCGCAAATGTATAGAAGTACGTTTTCCAGGGGGACAAACATTGATCCTATGCCCCCAGTATGGGACTATATGGGGCTATATCGTACTTTTTCAAAAATTTCACCGATTCGTGCCGGGACACTTCCTATCATGTTCTAAATGACGAGACTAGGAAAACGAGACCAACAACCCTACCGCAAATGTATAGAAGTACGTTTCCCAGGGGGACAAACATTGATCCTATACCCCCAGTATGGGACTATATGGGGCTATATCGTACTTTTTCAAAAATTTCACCGATTCGTGCCGGGACACTTCCTATCATGTTTGTCTTGACGAGACTAAGAAAACGAGACCCCACAACCATACCGCAAATGTCGAGAAGTAGGTTTCCCAGGATGGTCCTATACCCGCCATACCCCATATAGGCATATTCACGTAATTTAGGATAAAGTCCGTGTTCCGTATTTTTTCAGGAAAAATTTTACATGCACCCACCCTGGAACTAGGGGGAGATAACTCTACTGATAGGCAAGCCCCGTTAAGCCCGGCGACCTATATACCTCCCATACCCCATATAGGCATTTTCCCAGGTTTTTCGATAAAGTCCGTGTTCCGTATTTTTTTCAGGAAAAATTTTACATGCACCCACCCAGCCATCAAATACCCCCTTCACCTAGGCTTCACTTTGATACCTCATACAACTCCATCGGACCATTATTGGCTCCCCTAGATACCAAAACATCTATTTGCATACCCTTGGGCCACCGCGCATGCGCAGAATGCCGATATTTCAACCCCACACCCAGTCCATCAGATGCCCCTTCACCTAAGCTTCACTTTGATACCTCACTCGACCCAATCGGTCCATTAGCGGCTCCCCTAGCTCCAAAACGTCTATTTCCATACCCTTGGGCCACCGCGCATGCGCAGAATGTCGATATTTCAACCCCACGCCCAGTCCATCAGATGCCCCTTCACGAATGCTTCACTTTGATACCTCATATGACCCCATCGGACCATTAGGGACTCCCCTAGCTCCAAAGCGTCTATTTTCATACCCTTGGGCCACCGAGCATGCGCAGAATGCCGCTATTTCAACCCAACACCCAGCCCATCAGATGCCCCTTCACGAATGCTTCACTTTGATACCTCACTCGACCCCATTCGACCATTAGTGGCTCCCCTAACTCCAAAACGGCTATTTCCATACCCTTTGGCCACCGCGCATGCGCAGAATGCCGCTATTTCAACCCCACACCCATCCCATTAGATGCCCCTTCACGAATGCTTCACTTTGATACCTCACTCGACCCCATCCGACCATTTTATCTAGGGACTATTTTTTCTCCGCGGAAGCTTTTTCCCCGAGACCGAATCACCGCCAAAACCGCGGCCAGACCGCATCACCGTGGATGAATACATCCTGAATACATCCCCTCCAACAATTGGAACTCTCCTGGATTGGAGGTAGCTTTTGGTCCTTCTGCCGGAACTATACTCCCCGTGACCTCTCCTCCCGCCACGTTCCCGCCACAAATGACCTCTACATCCGGGTGAAAGTGACCACCAAATACGCTTACGCTACTACTAGCGAAACTGCCTATTTCCAGCCATATACCTCTCTGACAGCGTTACTGCGTAACTCCGGGAATGGACAATTTATTGTTGCTCAGCGTAAGTGCGTAACTTCACCAGACACATTCTCTTTGAGTAACTCCAGTTATAGACCTCTTTTTTTCTGAGAGCGTTACTGCGTAATTAAATTATACCTTTTCCCCAGCGTAACTGCGTAACTTCAGCACGCTCTCCCTCTTTTTCTCAGCGTAAAACTCCAGATATAGACCTCTCTTTTCCAGACAGCGTAACTTCGGACCTTTCCGTTCTGATGGACCTTTCCATTTTGCTCATCATAACTGCGTAACTTTGTTAGACCCATTCTCGTTTTGTCAGCGCAAATCCGGGTATAGATCTTTTTTTTTCCTGACATCGTAACGGTGTAGCTCCAGGTAATCATGGGCCATTCCTGTTAGCTCAGCGTAACTGCGTAACTTCGTCCGACCCTTTGTTCTTTTCTCAGCGTAACTGCGAAAGTATCTATCGCTGGAGTTACACAGTTATGCAGGGTACATGTAAAACAGAAAGTGTGAATTGCCGGTGTTACGCAATTATGCTGGAAAAAAGAGAAAGAGTCTTACGAAGTTATGATGAGAGACACAAAAAGGTCATTGTCAGAAGGATTGGATCAAATTGACCAGATATTTTCGGAGTATAGACGTGGCGACCCAAAGACTTTGAGTCAAATTCCATTTTGACCCAAACTTTTGGGTCCTTTTGACCCAACTATTTTGGGTACGTCACGTCCATGGCCCAAAATTCTGACATAAAAACAAGTGGCCTTTACCAAAGAAACTACTGAAATTACTATATCCTGTTCAAAATTATACAGAAACTCGTTAAAAGTCTGAAAATTATTTTAAAACTAGAGCTTCAAAACTAGTGGACGACGGATGAATATTGAATGACGGACTAGACGCTTTTTAGCCCACCATCACCAGATGGTGGGCTGTTCAAATCGCTTTTCGTCCGTGGTCCGTCGTCCGTCCGTCCGTCGTCCGTCGTCCATCCGTAAACAATTCTTGTTATCGCGATTTCTCAGGAACTACTGCATGGATCTTTCTCAAATTAGGTACACACGTTCCCCTTGGGGTCTAGTTGTGCAAGAAACCTTTTTTGGTCCGATTCGAAAATCCAATATGGCCACCAGGCAGCCATCTTGGATTCCCCCATGAAACCTTGTTATCGCGATTTCTCAGGAACTACTGCATGGATCTTTCTCAAATTTGGTACACAGGTTCCCCTTGTGGTCTAGTTGTGCAAGATACCTTTTTTGGTCCGATTTGAAAATCCAATATGGCCACCAGGCAGCCATCTTGGATTTTCCATGAAACCTTGTTATCGCGATTTCTCAGAAACTACTGCATGGATCTTTCTCAAATTTGGTACACAGGTTCTCCTTGGGATCTGGTTGTGCAAGATACCTTTTTTGGTCCGATTCGAAAATCCAATATGGCCACCAGGCAGCCATCTTGGATTTCCCTATGAAACCTTGTTACTGCAATTTCTCAGGAACTACTGCATGGATCTTTCTCAAATTTGGTACACAGGTTCCCCTTGGGGTATAGTTGTGCAAGATACCTTTTCTAGTTTGATTCGAAAATCCAATATGGCCACCAGGCAGCCATCTTGGATTTCCCCATGAAACTTTGTTATCGTCATTTCTCAGGAAGTACTGTATGGATCTTTCTCAAATTTGGTACACAGGTTCCCCTTAGGGTCTAGTTGTGCAAGATATCTTTTTCGGTCCTAATCGAAAATCCAATATGGCCACGAGGCAGCCATCTTGGATTTCTGCATGAAACCTTGTTATCGCGATTTCTCAGGAACTACTGCATGGATCTTTCTAAGATTTGGTACACAGGTTCCCCTTGGGGTCTAGTTGTGCAAGATGGGACCGAAAAACCAATATGGCCACCAGGCAGCCATATTGGCCACCAGGCAGCCATATTGGATTTCCCCATGAAACTTTATCGTTATTTCTCAGGAAATACTACATGGATCTTTCTCAAATTTGGTACACAGGTTCCCCTTGGGATCTAGTTGTGCAAGATACCTTTCCTGGTACGATTTGAAAATCCAGTCTGGCCACCAGGCAGCCATCTTGGATTTCCCCATGAAACATTGTTATCGTCATTTGTCAGGAAGTACTGTATGGATCTTTCTCAATTTTGGTACACAGGTTCCCCTTAGGGTCTCGATATGCAAGATGCCTTTTTCAGTCCGAATCGGAAATCCAATATGGTCACCAGGCGGCCATCTTAGACTTCCCCATAAAATTTTGTTATCATCATTTCTCAGGAAGTATTGCCTGGATCTTTCTCAAATTTGATACACAGGTTCCCCTTGTGGTCCAATTGTGCAAGATACCTTTTCTGGTCCGATTCCAAAATCCAATATGTCCATCAGGCGGCCATCTTGGATTTCCCCATGAAACTTTGTTATTGCGATTTCTCAGGAACTACTGCTTGGATCTTTGTTAAATTTGGTACACAGGTTCACCTTGTCGTCTAGTGGTGCAAGATACCTTTTCTGCTCCGATTCGAAAATTCAATATGGCCAACATGCGGCCATCTTGGATTTTCCCATGCAAATTTGTTATCGTGATTTCTCAGGAAGTACTGCGTGGATCTTTCTCAAATTTGGTACACAGGTTCCCCTTATGGTCTAGTTGTGCAAGATACCTTTCTCGGACCGAATCGAAAATCCAATATGGCCACAAGGCGGCCATCTGGAATTTCCCCTTGAAACATTGTTACCGTGAATTCTCAGGAAATATTTCATGGATCTTTCTGAAATTTGGTACACAGGTCCCACATGGGGCCTAGTAGTGCAAGATAGCTTTTTTGGTCCGATTCGAAAATCCAAGTTACGCTTCAAATTAATTCGGTATTCTCGAGTTGTGACGTTGCATCACAAGAGTCGGCGGATCAAACGGACGTGGGGTATATTCTATATATTGACTATAGAGAATATCCATACCTTCACCTTCCATATCAAGGAGTTCAAATAATTCGGAATTAAAATGTATTTCTTCAAATTTTAAATCAGCTTTCTTTAGTCCATGCAGTAGCAAGTGAACTGCTCCACCCTTTCGTCTGCCGGCGGGTCGGCTACATGAAGGGACGTCACTCTTGTGACTCAACGTCACAACTCGACAACTGCAGACTACTGCATGTTTCGATCGAAGGGAGATAATTAGGATTCAGGCACTTCCGAAGTTTCAACATTCCTGCGCGGACCGGATCCCTTCAGTATTAAGTATTGTACCATCTTACTATTTTCGAGAATGGTATCTTAAAAGAGATATCTCAAACTAGCCCAATAAACAGGACAGAATTAGCATTCGTTCCTAATTATAAAATCTTAAGTATGTCTCATAGCTCTTGCCAAAGTGTCAAAGAGATTTGTCTTCGCTTCCAGTACCCAATGATGACACGTGCAAAAAAATAAATAAAAAAAATAATGCAAAACAAATTCGAAGGATCCTCCGTACATGTACATTCACTTTCAGACTAACTGAGCTCATTTCTCTTGTATTATAACAACCGACATAAGTACAGTTTGTAGAAATCTTGAAACTCCTGAAACTTAGATTATATCTTGGTGTTTTTCAGTGGCCTTTTTCGATCTTTTTCGCTCAGATTCGAAATTCTGTAAACAAAATTGCAAATCAATCGTTTGTTCTTAGTAACAACCGACAAAAAGATCCTCTAGTCATTTAGCTTACAATTATCGGACAATGGTGGGCGCCAAGATCCTTCAAGATCTCTCGTATATTATGCATTGAGTTACCCAATTATGCTGAACAGAAAAGAATGATCCATAGTCGGAGTTATGCTGTTAGGGAAAGTGTAGTCCATAGATGGAGTTACACATTTACGCTGACAAAAGGGACTTTTCCCCCACTAAATCAACCCCAGGGGTTACAGTTATGTTCTATAAATTGATCTCGGATCAACTTTAGGGTTCATTGTAACGCTATTCACCCTGCGTAGAATGGGCCTTAATGCACCCCTGCCTAGCTTTTTCATCTTATGCCCGGAACGGGGAAAAACGACAGAACTGACTTTCCGTGAACCTCATCGGAGTCATTTGAAGACTATTTGCATAATCCCGGGTGCAATGGATCATGGGTAACCCAAGATGACAAAACAGTTGATGCTACCTTGTGAGGAATGTCTGGCTATAGTAAGTACTTTTTTAAAATAAAATTGTGATTAACCCTTAGCATGAAACCCCCATCAATTCCGAAAAAGCTTATCGCTATTTTTTGTTAAATCTATCTAACGATCGTCATGACAGCCATGACAGTATGCTATGATCTAACCAAAATATACTTAGGAATATGCAACAGTTGGTAATAAACGGTCATCCACATTGACACATTTCGGCATCCAAAAACACATTTCATATGACAGCATAATCACCAGTTCCAAAATCAAAGAATATATAAGGAAGGATAGATTGCGAATGAGAAACAGCAGTGATGATGCTAGCAATATATCAGGCTGTTCCAAATCAGTATCCCCGACCACGTACTTGACCATGTTCATATGAACACCATGTGGATCTTGAATTATATACTGATAGCATCCAAACGGCTTCTGGCCTTGGATTAAGCGAAATTAAACAAATTATGAAACGCCAAAAATCTTGAACGCTTTCGTATTGATATCTCTCTGGTGAATCCAATGCACAATTGCTCTGAAATATTTGTGTATATTACTTTATTTTTATCGAGCCCGTAGCTTCAGCTGCGGAAAGCTCGGTATAGGTGCCACAATGATGTCCGTCTGTCTATCTGTCTATCTGCAGGTCCAAGTAAATGTTAACGTTTTGGAATCGGCCTCACCGTATGGCTCCTGAACTAAGGCACCCCCCCCCCCCCGCGAACTCTCATATCTTTCGGTTGCTTGCATCAGGCTACACTTCCTCAACCCATCCACTACCCTCGGGAAGCATGTCCCCACCCCTGGGGCACCGAGCCTCACCCTCTATCTCCTGAACTAACCTTCGCGCGACCCCATACCCTCATATTTCAATTTCTAATTTTATATCTCTCTTTTTGTGATACTAACGTACTATTAGGTATGAGATGCAGTGTACATTGTATATACACAAACACACATGCCAAATTAACTACAGTATATTCCTTTAGGATAATTACTAATAGTATTAAATAACCGAACCCCTGTTAGTTTTGAATTTCGTGTCAATGATTTACCCTAAAGCTTTTGCATGAACCATATTTTATTTCAGAAGTATAATATGAAATAACTGGCGGGGAATCCCTGCAGTACCGACCTCTTGTTAGTTTTGAATTTCGTGTCGCCTTAAATGAAGTACGTCATTTTCTTCAGTTTTGCTATAAAATCCCTACCATAAAGTCCTATGGTTTCGAGCTGACTCCAATCAGAACTTCGGCAAATGATACCAGTACATGTAACAGGTAATTTATTTTGCATAATTCAATGCATTAGTAAATAAACTTTTTTCTTTAGCTCACCTGTACGAATATACTGACAACTTAGTCATACCCCTGGCAGCAATGTGACAGACATCCAATAAATCTTAGCAAAAATTTTAAAGCTAGGATAACATGAAAATACATCTTATTTTGAATCACTGATTTTCATTAAAACCACATAACTCTTCATATAACTAGGTCGCATCATTAAACTAACAAACCAGCCCACATGATTACCAAACTTAAAGTATATGTACACCAAGAACGTGCTACATACATGTATTCATCAGGTGTACAACATGAGATGTACAAGCTTACTTTTGGAAAAAAGGTAATCTATATTTCAAGTTTTATAATATAATTCCTCTTATAATCCAACTTCAACATCACTGACATAGAAGTCTATTTTTATAATAAATGTATGTCATTTCCAGTGATGTGCAAGATCAAATGATGCGCCACCCTAAAGGGCTCGATCTTTATGCGGAGCTGCATGTTTGTTCTTAATTCATGCTGGTAAATGGTCCTTTTCGTCAATACAACGAGAATTAATACAGCTGCTCCGTGTACCGTACACCTGAGAATTTCATTTTATTGTCACAGAGAGTTAAGTATTTTGTTGGAACTTAAGCTAGAATAGTGTTGAGTTTTGAGTGCTCATGGTAATTTCAGTCCTACAGATTTATTAATACATATTATTAAAAATTTAGTTATCAAATATCTGCATATTTGTTGGGGCTTATTGTCAGAGAGATTGAATGTTTTCCATCGTAACATCATAAGAAGAGCAAATTTGAATTGAATATTGTACAGTTCCTGTTTTACTTCCAAATGCGCATATATTAATGTCTATATTCGTTTTAATCATTTTAATAATTGAGTTTATCGGGATATAGTTTTTATCTGTGTTCACATTTGTGAATGCATTATGACATTCCTGCCTCTAAAACTCAAGTTAAACATTTGATTGGTCCAAATGAAAACCCACAAGTCAGTTTGTTTGAGAAAAAGCAATGGAAAATTCGAATGGACAGAAGGTTTCTTTGAAATAGGCCCTTGTATGCGTTAAAAGTCTGGAGAATGTGTTGTTTTCTGCATGACAAACTTGAAACATTTTTTTTACTTTCATTGATGGAAATATGGATATATGTCATTTTCTCAGATTGCATGTATGTAAATTCACAAATACCTCTTTCAAAGATCTAATTCGGGTTATTCATGATCATATTGCAATAAAGGTCAAGGGCAACGCTTGTAACGAGATTTCGTTGTAATATTTGGTACGTTTTCTCCCCTGGCTTATCCTAGGATCTAGCGTTATGCACAAAATGTATAAGTATACAGCAGAATGAAAACGGTTGACCATTCTATGCCAGATCTACTACAGCTTCATCACGAACCCCAAATCCTGACCCCATCCACTCTTCTACCAATTGTATTAGCCCTAGAACTAGAAAACTGAAATGATAGAGAATATTCGGGAAAAAATAGTGTAATGGTGAAATAATATATGCAGGAGTATGACAAGTTTATGGTTTGACTTAGCCCCATGACCTACGCGATTTGATGTTACACCCATGCTCCACCCATCTCCTTTAAATAATTAAATTCACTTACATTCTGGGTCCGGATCTATCAGAAAATGTAAAAAAATAACTCAAGATGGCTGCGGAAATGACGTCCGTCATCTTCCCGTAAATCAAATTTTCGACCTATTTTTCGACTGAATTTTCTAAAAACCTGTTTTGTTCCCTTTCTTCTTCAAAGAAAGTTAAAAATAAAATGAAGATTAATTAGTTTCATTAAAATAAAATAAAATACTTCTATTTCCTTTCAAGCAAGAAAACTGCGTAAATATAGACAGAGGAAGAAAAAAATGTGACTGCCATTCATCCAGGATTACACAAATAGTCTCAAAATGACCCAATGAAATTTTCAGAAGAGTCCCATTTCCCATTTTGATGATATTTCCCAATTACATGATATGTTTGGCAGGGGAGTATAATGCCCCCCCCCCATTAGGCTAGATAGGGTTAAATTCAATTCAAGCGGTAATAAGTCATCCAGATTGAATTATGAGTTCATTTTCCTAATCGCCAGGCTGAATTTTTGGGAAGTAAGGTAGCATTAAGCTATAAATCAGATATTATTTGGAGTGAATTTACCAATAACCTCATACCCGTAAAATTTCACGGTGGCCAACTTGGAAAAATGGCCGCCCAGGCTGATACAGGGCGAATCTAGATGCCTCCAACTGTTACACATGGCGTGTAGTTTATGTGTACCAAGTTTGATGCTTTTATTACAAAATGCACGATTTGCTCATATTTCAGCACGTATCCGCTGGACTAGGGTAGCTTAGAGGTGTAAAATAATCAGTCAACAATTTAAAAAATTCATACAGCGTTGTAATGATCTAGTAAACCAGAAAAATTGATCTGAAGGTCGGTCACCCCTACTCCCGCTCCTCCATTCAGCAGAGCGGTCATAATCGCTAGTGAATTCGGTGAATTGACATTAAATAAGGCCCTTAGGCGATTAAAAGTTTCATTTTTTTTTCTGGCTGTCATACTCGATCTAGATTTACCGCTAGAAACCCCATGTGACACCGTGACGGGCAAAGCTACATTTTGCTATAGGTAGTAAGACAGTTATTTTTTCCTATTTACGATCAAGTTAACATTGGAATTTCTCAAAAATATAACTGACTAATCAGCCTGAATTTTTTGTTTATTTTTGAATGTAATGATATCTGCGATACAAAAGAATTTTGAAAAAAAACATGTGGCGAAGTGCATGCGGGTTTTTAGCTAGGAGTCTATGAAGTCGGATTCCCCCTAGCTCTGGTATAGCCTTGTTCTATACTACGTGAGAACAACGCTATGGCTGCAAACCAATCACCAAATCGAGTTGTTGGGAAAGTGCCGTACGGGCAATATTTGCCGAACCGATTGACCATAACCAATAAAATAATTCGATTCTATGTCAACTTACCTTTCGTAAAACACCTTGTTTATCAGCGACTGTCCATTTTTAGTTTTGCAAGACGTCTAAACTCGGACGAGGGGGGTAAAAACTGTCCACATCGACGTTGTGCGTGTAGTGTTTATCGCGAGTTGTTGTGGCGCGTAATCAGCGTTCTGATCGATGTAAAGATGGCGGCGATATGGACAATTTTACTCCCCTCGTCCGAGTTTAGATCTCTTGCCAAGCTAAAAACGGACATTCACTCATAAACAAGGTGTTTTATGAAAGGTAAGTGGACATAGAATCGAATTATTTTATTGGTTATGGTCAGTTGGTTCGGCAAATATTGCCCGTACGGCACTTTCCCAACAACTCGATCTGGTGATTGGTTTGCAGCCATAGCGTTGTTCTCATGTAGTATAGAACAAGGCTATACCAGAGCTAGATTCCCCCCTTTCCTCGGCACAAAGCTAGCTGAATACTGAAATTTTTATGTCCAGTCCAAAATTATCCAGAAATGTTTTTAAGCTATTTCTTATAAGTGTAAACAATGCTCTTTTGGGCTGTAGTGTTGGTTTCTTGCATCCGGTGTCAGCCAATGGAATCGCTTCTTTACCTTGAACATCTGATGAGTTTCAATAGCCGTAGCTTGACCTGTTTAACAGACGCAGAAAACTGACATCATACCTATAGACAAATTGGAAAGCATTCTGCTCATTCTGATAGGAGTAATTTGTCTGCCCACAATAAATGGAACATTTCATGATGGTCAACGGTCACAGGTCGCTGCAGGTAATGAAAGGTTGTTAGGTAAGGTATTGAATAATGTAGGGTGAAGCGGAGCGATCCTTTTACTCTTTCATCGAACCTTGAGCGTTCAGCCATTACGAAGTTGTCAGTTTACCCAGTGTGGACAATGGGACAGCTTTGTATGATGGCCAACGGCCACAGGTCGCTGCAGCAAATGAACTTGGTCACAGGTCACTATAGGAAATGAAAGGTCGTTAGTTAACGTGTTGAGAAATGTAAGGTGAGGAGGAACGTTCTTTTTATTTATTTGTCGACTCTAGATCTTTCAGTTTTGAAGGATATCATATTACGCGTGTATTTCAGTGGTCCAGTTGTTAATTCATCAAGTGTGGAGCTGTGAGTGTTATCTGACAGAACCGACCGTTTCTATGAATGAAAATTTATGAGCACCAAGATGGTTCGTGTCTTGCACCACCACTGCACCACCAAGTTTCTTTCAACCCTGTTGACGAAGGCCCTTCAGGAGGTAAAAGCATTTTGAGAAAGGTACTGCGCCGCTATTTCTAAAAACTCAAAATGTCTTACGGAAGAACTTGATGCTAAAGGTCACATAACGTACAGACATGTATCCACATGGGATTTCTCGACTCTATACTACAATCCCTCATCAGGATCTTATTGACCGTCTAAGTTCATTAATAGTATCTGTGTTCAAGAAAACTGATCGTAGATATATTAATGTCAGAAGCCACAAAGCAGTCTTTAACTCTACCACATACAAGATATATCATTCATGGGATGTTTCTTTGTTTATAGAGTTGCTTGAATTTCTCATTAGAAATATCTATGTGAAATTTGGCAACACAATATATCAATAGCATATAGGTATTCCAATGGGTACTAATTGTGCACCCCTGTTGGATGACCTATATCTGTTCTCTTATGAATATGACTATAAACAGGCGCTTTCAAAAATCGACCCATTCAAAGCCCGTTCCTTCTCATTCAGCAAACGCTATATAGACGGTCTTCTCGCTGTGGATAATCGCTATATAAATGACGCAGTAAAGGATATATATCCACCTCCAATGGATTTGAAGGAAACTACAGATAACCCTATAAGCACATCATATTTGGACCTATATCTCTTTAAAATGAAGCGGGCCTTCTCTCTCGTCGACTTTATGACAGAAGAGATGATTACAATTTCGACATCGTAAACTATCCCTTTCTGCACAGTAATATTCCAGTGGGACCTGTATATGGCGTATACATATATACTCTCGTCTAGTAGCATTTGCTAGATCCTGTGTTAAATACATATCGCATACTGATAGCAAAATACGAGCGTAGCGTGCAATATCTATGGCGTTACGTTTCGTAACTTTTGTCTAATTCCTCTTAACCCGGGGCTAGGGCCGTGTGAACCCATGTACTTCAAAATCTTCATGGTGCTCATATGGACAATCACAATCAAAGCGTGACTGAGATACATCATTCTCTAGATGAAGACTTTACAACGAATATTATTGATTAAGAATACCGATCAGCGATACGGGTTTGACATTTTTGGAATATCATGATGTCTTGACGGCATCATTGAAAATTGTTTACCGCTTCTCTCTTGCAGGAAACTAACCTATGTTTCTGTATACTATGATTGTCTTTTTGAATTTGGTGCCAATATTGTTATATGGAATAGGTCTTTGGATTATGGACGCGAATATTGTTTGGAGCAGCTGAAGGCTTTGCGTGAATATCATTACAAATCAGACGGAATTTCTCTGTCAGAACCCGTTATGCAGAAGTTCTGGTGCTGGCTCCACACACATGTCCCAAGAACATTGGCCCCGACAATACTCACCGCAGCAGGGATTATAATCATCGTTGTGACCGTCTTATTATTGGAGAAAAACCGCTAATCTGGTCGTCAAACTTGAAGAGATATATGTGACATTGTCAAACAGGAGTTGTTGCATTAACGATATGCTCTTTGCAGCAATTACACCGAGCGGGTTATATTTATGGACTCATGAATACAAATAATTGATGTTAAACCGGATTAATTGGGGAGGGCAAGCGTGATATATGCTTTGTCTTCCCATTTCATAAACGCGAAGGTTTTCATTGGTCCAGATTCTCATCGCAGAAAGTTGGAAATTCAAACCTGTCAACCCATTTCTCACCAACTTTGTTGGCGAGGATCGGTGGGACACAGTCAAACATATTTCAAAGATGCGACGTTCCATAGCGCCCAGCTCCGAAGTTCTAAGCTCCAAGCTTCCGCATGATCGAGTGCTGGTAACTGTACAATGCTGTGGATTCGGATTTCAGACTTTTCTTACCAAGAATTTTAATTTTTCATCAAATTATGACCATATCAAGTATAGATATTTTTTACATTTTCCAGCAGAGCTTGACCCAAGGGTATAGTGTGGTAAGTTTCAGGCTCAAACTCAAGGAGTAAGAACAATATTTAGGGCGGGGGATGCTCCAGGCGTGGACTTGTCCCAAATCGCTCAGGTCAGATAGGGTTAAAATAAGCGTATAATGCCGCGAGCTATCACAAGCTTGCTCATTTATCTTTCAGCATATATTTAGTAAGTTTGACAGAAGCCATAACAGAAAAATTCTTACATACTTACTACCATGATTGGAACGTCAGATAATGATTGCTCACTACGTGAAAAGGTATATCACTATCATAATAGTGCCAGTTAGCATTATGGCTAAAACCATGGAGAAATGGGACTGAATAAACCCAGAGACTGTGGCCATGGTTGCTGGACCGCTGTTCAATGAGGCGCCATCCTGATTTAAATAAGATAGTAATGTTGCTCAGGTGGAAGATCAGGGAACAGTCCATTATGCCTTTCTGTGAATGCTCTCAACTCAGTAAAAGTCATCTATATGATTAGTATTCGGTCATCATGGGTGAAGGTCCGCACATACGGAGGCCATTGAACGAAAGCTCGAATATTGACCATTTTCATAAAACCAGCCGGGTACAGTTCGAAGTGGCGGAAACACCTGATAACGATAAACCGTTATTAATATGTCCTATCCCGATCCCCATCCCCCTACCCCCAGCCGCATCCTCCAACCCCCAGCCCCATCCCCCTACCTCCAGCTCCATCCCCCTACCTCCAGCCCCATTCCCCTACCTCCAGCCCCATCCCTCTACCCCGAGCCCCATTCTCCTACCTCCAACCCATCCCCCTACCTCCATCCCCATCCCCATCCCACTGCCTTCAGCCCCATCCCACTACCCCCAGTCTCATCCCCAGTTTTTTTAATTTACATCTTGACAATTTAGACATAAAATAAGACATGCAGCATTCAGCCGTCGTCCAGAATTCCAGAGTCAATAATCGAAAAACCTTTCCCATGCGACAATTCCAATGCCAAGTATGCATGCAATGAGAAACCACAGAAGATATATGGTTGTGGTATGTACAGCAGAGAGGGTATAGAGACTCCATATATCTGAACTCCACAAATTGTTCTTTTCCATCCCCAACATCCTGAGCCCCTATGCCTGTACAATTATCATTGCATGCATTGCACACATTTTATCCCTTGGCAGATAACCGTATTTACACAGGTTATGGGGAATATGTGGGGGACAGGTGAGGATATGTACATAAGATAAGTCAAAGTCGTACCAGGTTTCTAAAGGCGTACCAAGAATCATCGAAATCAAGAGGTGGAGTTTGCCCTCTTAAATAGCATCAGAATGGACTGGAGATATAACAAAACTGTTCAAAACAGGATAGGACTGATTCCTGATTGGAGAGAAAAGTGCCTTATTTGATAACCGTATATCAACGGCTCGTCATGCTCAAGCGTCTCCATACTCAGCTATTATATTGGTACTGAATGGATGTTGAGGATGTATACGGAACTGGGAGCTTGGAGCGTCGGAGCTGGAGCTTGGAACTTCGGAGCTGGAGCTAGAGCTTGGAGCTTCGAACCTGTGGCTTAAAACGTCGGAGTTGTACTTTGGACCTCGGTAGTCAACACCAGGGTGGATAAACAGCTGTCCGCGCGGATATTAAGGTCTTTCAATACCAGCGATATTGGATCATTTTCGTCATCTTAAATAGGGTAGGGATACTTAAGCTTACTATTCTCAGAAGTCGGTGATCATAAACATCTTGGCTTATCATTTCAAACATCTGCTCGCTGGTTTTCTCATATTCAGACATTGTCTGAAGAGGTATGCCCGATGATCAGTTGCCTGCGTAGCCCCAAGTAAGACCTCCTCGGCGTTCGCTAGAAAGGCTCTTTTCTTCATTCATTCTCCCTATGTCACGCTGGACAATCAGAATGCCATTCTCGGGAGGTTTGGCTATAAATTGCGATCTCCTGAGGTAAACAAGGCATAATTCCGTCCAAATTGTCGGAGTATGGCAGTTTTGTGGCATTCAGCAAAATTTAACGCACAGATGCAGCAAAGACGTAAAGGTAAGCGAGATTTTACATAGCCCACCGAGTAACCACGTTATTTATCTGTCATTTAACCTACACAGCAGTCCCCACAAATCTGTCAAAGTCCGTATCGAAGCAAAACAAACGGATGAGCTGGGCTGTAATTTCTCACTTCGACTGGTTTGGTGTGCGTTTTGCACTAGATTTTCAAGGCTCGCGGTACACACGAAGGTCCTATTACTCCAATTCATATATCAAATGAAAGCTCATGCCATCGAGAATATACTTCAGCGTTTTACTTTACTTGAAAATACGTATTTTGTCCATATGCACTGAAATATGTTGAGTAGACATTCTCGGGAGTTAAATAAGCCATACGTCGGAGGATGGTGCATAAATATACATTTCTTAGTTTGTTGGTAGTAGTCTTTTAAGTAGCTTTTTAATTACTAATGACACAATTGTCGCAATTACGACTATTGTGTCATCAGCAGTTGTCATGTCGCCAGCGAATGTCACAACTGCATTGTGACAATAGCAGGCGACACTAAGAAAAGTGTAGCGAGCATGTTTCCGCTTATTTTGGGGAATCAGTAATTATTTGAGACAAACATATATCGCACACGATGTATGACTAAATCTTTGATACACTTGCAATAGCAACTACTAATGCCATAAATATCGTCATTGCGTCACCAGTAGTCCACTCTGCATGCGGTTGACTGCATGCAGTGAATTACGACAATTTTGTCATTAGCAGTATAGTCGCCAGTAAATGTCACAACTGCAGTTGTGACAATAATAGGAGACTCTGTCTCTAAAAAAGTGGTAACGAGCATGTTTCCGCTTATTTTCACAACTGGGAATCAGTAATTATTTGAGGCAAACAAATATATCACAAATGATGTATGACTAAATCTTTGATATACTTGCAATAGCAACTACTGTTGACATAAATGTCCTAATTGCGTCATTTGTGGTCGTCTCTGCATCAGTCGCCTGCTAATGACGCAAATACGACATTAGCTGGCGACCTGACAACTGCTTATGACACAATTGTGTAATTAGTAGTTGCTATAAAGCTTTCCTCTCGGGAACGTACTCCGGTGCCATTTGGTTCTGTCGCCGGAAGGCCTGTAAAAATTGCCGTTCCAAAGCACCAGCGAACTGAAACATACAAAACTATCGTTAGACTGTGCTTTTTAAGCTCGATTCTGTGGTTTATATTTTAACACGGTATATTACATTTCCAGAAATGCTAAGATTATTCTTGGTAGGTTGGTTCACAGAAAAGAAAATCACCGGTATTAGCAATTATGTAGGAACCAATCATTAATTAAACTAGCATTGACTGTGAATAGACTTCTATCAGACATTTCGTCTATATAACATGAGCAACGCTTGATGCAGAACTGCAACTCTCACCTAGACAGGTAGAGGAAAAAGCCAACAGTTCGGTAAAATAAACAATCTATAATATATTCGCAAAATATTATAGTTCATAGTACACAGATGTATTCAGACAGGTCACTATAGGTATGACATCACCCCCGAGACTTTTTAATCTAGTTTTTTCATTCACCAGTTTCATTAAAAAAAATTTTTCTCCAAGAAACATTAAATCGTCATATTTTGACACTTTTCCGAATTTAATATTGCAGTTATCTGGACCATCAGTTGAACCATAATATGGAAAGATTCGCCAGTTCAATTTAAATATTAAAATTTCCAAAATGTCGTTAATTCTAAATAAACCTCGAGTTCGGCGGAATTCCGAATTTGTGGGGTAACTTGTCATTACGAAAATTCCATGGCGACTTAATTATTGGGCAATCTAGAAATTGTATTATCTAGAAACACCCACATACAAAATTATTTTTTCGTCAAAAATACACAGTATACAAGTTTTTAATTATTTCCAGATTTTGACAAAGGTTTTGTTTAAAACCGCACCACAAGTGATACCTTCCGGGAAGGTAACACGTAGTTAGTTGTACGTTATCCCAGTATATTCCAGTAAGTATTAGCAAAATTCGAGCACATTCAGAAAATGTCTGTTTACCTTATATACTGTAGCTGTTGTTGTAAAATAGGTAAAACCGAGCACATTCAGAAAATGTCTGTTTACCTTAGTAAAACTGTCGCTGTTGTTGTAAAATAGGTAAAACGGTGATGTGTGGAAACATAACCTCGAAATATTCAGACCCATCATGAATGCTGAACATGTTTTAATGTGAAAGGTAATATGAGAATAATTAAGTCAGATCTTCCCGGGATTCGCTCCATAATATGAGAGTTACAATTCTGCAACTAGGAAAATGCAGATGTCCTTGTGTCTATACATATTTTCGCTATTTTTTCATATTTCAAGCACGGGCTTCTGATATTCTAACAAATTTTGGCATGACGAGATCGACGAAGCCTATAGGCAGGCTAACAAAACCTGTACCGTTTCAAAAGCTGTATTTCGATTTTCCGCTAAATGGTAAAACAGAACCACCAAAGAAAGCATTTTCATGGAGAATTTTTATCCGTGTAGAAAAGGCGACACCTCAAACGTTTTAAGATGACCAAATGTTTGTTCTTCATGTACTATAAAATGTTTTCTGGTTTGAAGTGTCGCAGTATGTGTACAGAAAAGACTACTGTTTAATTGTTGGCTCAGAACCCAAGGACAATGTTTTGTGAAAATCAAAATCCCGTTTTCAACCCAACATGCAGATAGATCTGTTTCAAGCTTACTCATCACAGGTCCTTTACACAACAAAGAGACTGTAATGTCAGTCTACATGAAATAATACAGTAGAGATAAGACCATAGAGAGCATTAATTTTTATTCGTATTAAATACAATTCTCACAATGAAAACACAGCAAATGAAAATATTTCTGTTATTGTATATAACCCTCCGAAGCATGGCTTATCTAACTCCCGAGAATGTCTACTCAACGTATTTTTAGTGTGTATGGACAAAATACGTATTTTCAGGCAAAGTAAAACCTTGAAGTACATTCTCGATGGCATAAGCTTTCATTTGATATATGATTTGGAGTGATAGGATATCCGTGTGTACCGTGAGCCTTGAAAATCTAGTGCAAAACGCACACCAAACCGATCGAAGTGAGAAATTACAGCCCAGCTCACCCGATTGTTTTGCTTCGATACGGACTTTGACAGCCTTGTGGCGACTGCTGTATACATGTAGGTTAAATGACAGATAAATAAAGTGATTACTCGGTGGGCTATGTAAAATTTCGCTTACGTTTATATCTTTGCTGCATCTGTGCGTTAAAGTTTGCTGAATGCCAAAAAAATGGACTTGGACGGAAGTATGCCTTGTTTACCTCCGGAGATCGCAATTTAGAGCGAAACCTCCCGAGAATGGCATTTTGATTGTCCAGCCCGTTTATTGGAGTATGCCGAAGTTATCTGGAGCAATTGTACACAATATCAGTCTGATGCTGTTTCTATATGTCTGCAATCATACGAAGTCACGAAGTTGGTGTCTTGGAAATTACGCCCCATTTTGTGATCTATGAAGGGAACATAACTTGGAATGTACAGTTTCTTCCTATCTAATCGATTAAACTTTATTTAGTCCCTTGAGTTTTCAACGGCTGAACGAATTTCTCATAAATTTAGCACATATATGGATTACAGATTCAGTACTATCAGGACTAAAAAATATTTCGCGATCTGATAAAATTGGTTTTTTTTGTATCGAATTCGTCTTGCCATTATGAAAGATATTCAAATCCACCCTGATTGGTAAAATAAACACAATTATTGGATGAGAGAAATGCAACATTCCAATTAAAAATCCATTTTGCGAAATGCGTTGCGATATAAGTTCACCGGACCAAGCAGTTTCAGTTATATATATATATATACGTATAGAAAACAAATAGTTATACATATTCACGTATAGTAAACCAATAGATCCATTAACTTTACATAATAAAGGAGTAGAATAACCCAGACAACATGGTGAGACTTATGTGTTTTCTTGGAAATGGCATATTGCATGTTGCGATAATGTGTATAGGGTCGAGAATACTCGAATTCCTCAACTGCCTTTTTCACAGAACATGTAGGATGGCGTTTGGGGACAATTGGGGTGTACAATGTCTCATCCCCAACTCCGCTATTCCTGCCTCCAAATATATCAGTTACTCAAGGGATTAGAAACCTTGAACTTTCCACGAAATGCATCCTCATCAAGATTTACAAGAATGGATAAAGAGGATGCCATTGTATGCTCTAAAGGAGACTTGTTGAAAGACATTTACCGGCCTAATTTCGAATTGTTCCCTTTCTCATACATCTCCTCGAAGATATAATTATCAAGCACAGACGTGCTAATAAATCATTGCAGGCAGCATCGATTAGTTACATTTATCGCGTTGGATGAGAATAGCAGAAAGTCGACGAAGACTTTAGAACGATAAGTTTGTATTTATCTCTTTTTGCTTATCAATAGAACATTGCATTCTACTGCCGCAACTGGTAAACATCAGCTTACATAAAGACAGATATATCTAGTTCACCCCAATTACCGTCCATACTGATAGAAAAACATATATATACAATTGCGTGTACATGTATAGATCCTCTCTACCAGTGTTTTGGTCCATTTTTCTTTGCATTTTCACGACCTTGAGAGGGAACCCCAAAAAGACTCCAATGGGTACACTGTGAAAAAAATTGTGTTGAAGCCATTTTGGCACCAGAATGGTGTTGAAAATAACACAAATTGTGTTAGAAATCAACATGGTTTTGTGTTGAACTCCATATCAACACAAAGTCTTGTTGAGTTCAAAACAAAACCATGTTGATTTCAACACAAAACATTTTGTGTTGAAGCCATTTTAGCACAAACAACACAATTTTTTCTCAGTTTATTGGATGCCCTTAGATTTCTCTTCTTTGAGGTTTACACTCAGTGGTTCGATACTGTTATTCGTCATATTTTGACCAGAACTGTGGTTGTACGTTCCCGACAATCAAACAAACAGTCACATAGCGACGGCACGTAAGATTATTATTAGACATCTGAGCTTCACATGCACGAGATGTTCTTTTGCTTTAAGAAAACATTGAACACATAAAATGGTCAATGGGAAATACCTGAGATCATTTGTGATCATATATGGCGGTCTCTGATGCTGTCTGGCGAAACATGTTTAGCTGCCATGCAATGGGGGTAAATCTTAACAGACATCATTGGTTAATTTACCACACGCTTATAACGCATTCTGTTTCCTGCATATACAATCTCTGCCTGTGATTTTGGAAGAGAGGAAATGGGGAAGTGTACCCCACTCACTGAATTTTTAAATTCCCTGACATCATCTTGAATAATAAACTAAGTTGGATAACTCATATAGATTCGTTGCTTGCTCAGTTAAACTCATTACTTTATACTCGGTATCATATGTCCATCGATTCTTTACTTTTTCCAGTCATGATTGCAAATAATATAAATACATACGAGGGGTTTAACAATAATCTGTGGAATGTTTTGCCTTTCCGTGATTTGGATGTTATTTCAAGCTTATTCGATAATTTCCCTGACCAGAATACCTCGAATACAGACTTTCAAAATTTATGTTTTAATCCGATTCAACTGAACTCCAAAGAATCAGCCGATTACATAACTGATGATAATATCCATGAATCTACCCACTGGAGTATGATTAATTCTCAATCAGAATATTTCGTCGAGGACTCCTTTAACAATAAATTCACTGAATTAAACAGCAACGGATCAGAATACATAGCATTTTTACATATCAATGCAAGAAGTCTCAGAAAGCATTTCTCCGAAATATTTGGCTTCATTTCCAACCTTAGGTGTAAGTTTACTGTTATTGGTATTTCCGAAAGCTGATTAAATCCTGCCACAGAACAACTTTATGAAATACCTGGATACACCCCTTACTTCTCATCAAGACAAACTAAACGTGGGGGCGGCGTTGTTCTCTACGTCAACGACAATATTAAATCTTGCACAGTCAGAGAAGATTTATCATCGCATGATGATCAATATGAATCTTTGTTTGTTGAATATGACTGCCCTCCAACACTAAATGAAACGAACAATACAAAATCGGTTATCGGTATATTTTACCGTCCTCCAAACAAAAATGTAAATTACTTTAATGATAAATTATCATATATACTGAATACTCTCAAGCCCGAGACAAAAAAAGCATAATAATGGGGGATTTTAACATAGATTTATTTAAAACCGATCAACACATACCTTCCAAATCGTTTCTTGATATAATGAATTCTTACCATTTTTTCCCCAAAATAACAAAACCTACTAGAGTAAATTCCAGCACAGCAACTCTTATTGACAATGTTTTCACAAATTCCTATACTGAAACTCTACTTTGTGGCATTTTCCTGACCGACATAAGTGATCATTTTCCGATCTGCTATATTGAAAATCAATGTTTAATAAATGATCAGCAAAATAAAACCTTAACTTACCGACATGTCACTGCAGAACAAAAGGAGAAGTTCTTAAATAAAATAGTAAATGTCAATTGGGATGAAGTTATAGATGAACCTGCTGATGTAAATCGAAGCTATGAACTATTTACGAACAAGTTTTCTGCTATCTATAATGACTGCTTTCCGGTAATGAATAAGATAGTAAGAAGTTCTAAAACGAAAAAACCATGGATAACTCAGAGCATATTGACATCTATAAATGAGAAAAATAGGCTTTTCAAACTTCAACTTACTATCAATGATCCTTTACTACGAAAACAATATAGACAGTATAGAAATAAACTAAATCATACCTTAAAAATAGCTAAGAGAATGTTCTATCATGCGAAATTTAATGAATCCAATAATGACATAAAGGAAACGTGGAAAACTATCAATGAATTGTTGAATCGAAGAAAAACAAATGTTCTCCCTGACAGATTTAGGATAAATAACACTGATACAACTAACCCACTGAATATTGCGAATGGCTTCAATAAATATTTTTCTACCGTTGCTTCTAATCTAGCCGCTAATATTCCCTTGGTTGGGGTAACTTATACTGATTTTCTAAGTGAACGCAACAATATTGCTTTCGAATTTCAACCATGTACAGTGGGTGAAATCCATGAATTGCTTCTGGATTCCAAAAGCTGTGCTGCTGGAACCGATGGTTTATCTATGTCACTTCTTAAGCCTGTACTCGATTTTGTTACTCTCCCGTTGTGCTCAATTGTAAATCTCTCCTTTGTCACAGGTGTCGTGCCATCCTCAATGAAAATTGCTAAAGTTACTCCCGTTTTTAAATCTGGAGACCCTAGTCTGGTAGAAAATTATAGGCCGATATCGGTTCTTCCATGTTTCAGCAAAGTTCTCGAAAAGTTAGCAGCAAAACGTATCAATGAATTCTTATGTACACACGCAATTCTTTGCTCAAACCAATTCGGATTCCGATCCAATCACTCTACTTTCCTAGCTGTTTTGTCTCTCTATGAATCACTGGTCTCCGCCAAGGAATCCAAACAGTACAGTATTGTTTCTTTTCTCGATCTTTCTAAGGCCTTTGACACTGTCAACCACGATATTCTTCTTCATAAGCTTCATCATTATGGATTCCGGGGCGTGAGTAACCACTGGCTCAAGAGTTACTTATCTGAACGCTACCAGTCAGTCAACTTCAATGGCACGGCATCTGATTTGAATCTAGTTACCTGTGGTGTTCCACAGGGATCCGTCCTTGGTCCTATATTATTCCTGATTTACATCAACGATCTCAATGTGGTTTCTCAACTTCTTAAAATAATTATGTTTGCTGATGACACCAGTGCTGTATATTCCCATGCAGATCCGACAACCCTATTTCAAACTATGTCAAACGAACTCTACTTAATGTACAATTGGTTTTCTTGTAATATGTTATCCTTAAATATAACGAAAACTAGATTTATGTTAATAAAACCAAATAGTAGGGCTCATATGTCATTTCTACCGCAATTATATATCATGGGCCAGGAAATTGAACAGGTTAAATATTTTAAGTTCCTTGGCATTTACTTCAATGAAAAACTGAATTGGTCCACTCATATTAACGAAGTATGTAAAAAAATATCCAGAAATATAGGAGTAATCCATGTTATAAAAAACTGTCTTAACATGAAAACCTTACGTATCTTGTACCAGTCTTTAATCTATCCATATCTACAATATTGTAACCTGATATGGGGAAATACGTATCACAGTCACCTTTTGCCGTTAATTAGACTGCAAAAAAGAGCAATAAGAGTCATTTCTTTAAGCAACAAATATGATCATACAGCTCCTTTGTTTGCAAAACTGAAACTGCTGACCCTAAACGACATTAATTCTGACCTTACTCTACGCCTTGCCCACAAATTTCTCTACCACCCTTTCCTTTTACCGTTTGAATTCCGATCCTACTTCACGAGATTGAAAGAAATACACATGATCTTGACCTATATAGACCCTTTTATCGTACTGACCTTAGTCTGTACACTCCTAAAATAAAGGGGCCAAACGAGTGGAACAAATTACCCTCGGAACTGAAACAATGCAAATCTATTTCTCTTTTTAAATCTAAGATACAAACATATTTATTGCAAAATACCGCTAATTAATATATTTTATTTGCAAAGCTGAGCAATTGCATCATACCTGTCGATTATTCACCCGAAATATAAACTTTGTGCTTTTCTATTCCATACCTCCACTCTCATGTTAGACATTCTTTAATAGAATCTGCCTTTTCTTTTATTATATCTTGATTTTGTAATTAATCCGGGATAATTCAAACCCTTCGGGGTTTATCTCCCGCCAATCTATATGTTCTCTAATCTGTATATATTACTGTACTTGTATTCCCTTTCTGTACATGACTGTTTAATTTGATTTCTTTTGATTGGTGAATAAACAAACAAACAAACAAAAAAACAAACAAACTCTGAAATTATTCCGAAACGCCTTAAAAATTATTTTACAAGACTTTCTGTAGTGCATCGATATCAAACAAGGAACCAGCAAATTAATCTTTACAGACCCTTCTATAAGTCCAATTTTCCTTTCCATACCTTGAGAGTAGCAGGACCACGGGAATGGAACAAACTTCCTTCTCCGCCTAGATCTATATTCTCATCCTCGCTATTTAAATCCAAGCTCAAGTCTTATCTCATGGAAATGTAACCTGTTTTTCCCCTTATAGTATCACGTGCTATGCATTAACTTGCCCTGTTCTTTTTTTCTGTATTTGTATGTGTTAAAATCTTTCACCTACCGTATCTGTACCATCGTTTTTTGTAAGTGTTACGGGATAGAACAAGCCCCCAGGGGTTTTATTCCCGCCAAGGTTTTCTGAAATCATGTCTTTGTGTTGTTAGTGTATAATTATTGGTGAATAAATATCTATCTATCTGATGCTGACATTGTGAGATATTTGCATTCCGGTGATCCTATTTCGCATGCTCGAGTGCGTGGATTATAAACATTGTGTCGCAACGTTTGGTAATCTAACATTTTCAGCTCAATTTTCTCCTCGATCTCTGTACTAGCAACGATCCAGCGCCGTTACGTTCGGCCACTGAAACGTTTTGTTCTTTAAGGGCTCAATGTACACTCTGAGCTATTGAGTTATCAGCGGTCAGTTGTGGTACATTTTTTGTGGATGCACATCCTGAATATTCTCCTGTGTTTGCTTATTACAGGCCCCAAGATGGGTTTACTTTATCACTGGAGCCGGTGTATTCGCCTATCAGACTTTAGACGCTTTGGACGGAAAGCAGTGTAGACGGTCCGGCAGGGACACTCCTGTAGAAGAAATGTTCGACCATGGATGCGACGCCGTCTCCAATGGTTTGTATCGATCGATTCCGAATACAAGCTTCGTATCAGGAATTTAGGTACGCGACAATAGGAACGAATAACTATGCAAATTGAATGGCGTCATATCGGACTTCATATCGTCGGCAATTATGAAAATATTGCCCTGTTGTGAGGGGAATATGCAGTTTTGTTGCCCCGAGGATGTGCATCTTGCCCGAGCCGCAGTCGAGGGCAATATGCACAGCCGAGGAGCAACAAAACTGCATATTCCGCTCACAACAAGGCAATTATATTTATCAATTTAACTCTGTGCTAATCTATTATCCCTTGAGCAAAATGTTGTTTCATGTTTTATTTTGCAAGAGCGCAGTCCTTCCGAGTTAGTTGTTTTCAGTGGGCAATCGGGCCGGCGATCGCATGCAACATAATTTATCATGCATGAGATTTCACTGATTCGGAGCTGCTTCACCACTATTGTGTAAATCTCGCAACGCACGTAGATATGTTCGATGACGCTTGTTAGTTACTTCAATAATGTGCTTGGGTACGATTCTACTTACAATTAGATGGGGAGAAATATTTATTTCTGCTTTATTCTGCAGCTAAAATCAGCTCGACGAACTGCACCGTGATCGGCTGTTTGCAGCGGAAGCGAGAGAACGGGGAGACCTCTGTTGTAATTCTACAATTTATATAGGCACTCTAATAAATATAATAAAAATAATTATTGCCTGCATAATCGAAGGATCGTTTTCAAAAGGTACCATTATCACCAAAATCATAGCCATCATAAAATAAACCAGAACCGTGAGCTCACATATCCTGCCCTTGGTGTCAGTCTTAATGTACACCGCCGCCTCCATTGATAGATTACACAGATGCATATATTATTAGATTCATCCGGTAATATATTGGTGAGATATGTGAGATAAGAACAATTGACGACTTCTGACAACTAAAAAGCAACCATATAACGCCACAGGAAAGCCTCTCTCAGCACCTAATATTCAGACCAGAATACGGAGTATTCTAAAAAGTAGCCTTGATATCTCAGCAGCGCTTTTATTGCTCTGCTCACGTGAAAACTATGAATAACCACACGATCCCTAACACCAGATTAAGCCGAACTGGAAACCCTGGCTCGGGAGCTGTGGTGACAAATTAGCTCAAGTAAGTAACTCATCTGATGTTACAGGACGTCTGATGGAGTAAACGCCTCAACATGGGGGTAAACATGGTAAATGCAAGAATATCCAGATAAAATAACATGTAATGTCCGAGGTGGTGCGGTAAATTTCCCACCAAGATAATAAACCTGCATATATATGTCAATATTTTCCATCCCTTGTCCAATTCCCCAACTAAACCTGCCTCACATGGGGCGGAAAAGGCAGAATTTATCCGTTATACATCTGCTATTTGAAGAAATATTATGGTGACCCTCATTTTCATATATCGATGTAGACCCGTTAGGGTCTGATGACCCTAGGGTCATCCAGATATATATAGGAGAGCTGTAACTCTTGTAACAGAAAGTGCCCGGTTTACTCTTGCACAAAACAAAGTTCTTGCACTGAAAGAAATAGTTCTGAAGCTTTTTCTTCTTGATAACTTTTTTTTTGTCTTTTGAATTATTTTTGTTGTTCTTTTATATAAGCGGAATATAGTAGATGTGTCTTGATGTTTTTTTAGTGCTCAGTTGTTGTTTTTGAGGGTTTGCTGTTTCTAGGTAAAAGTATGTCGTCTGCTAGACCAAAGACTGTCGTCTGCTAAACCAGAGACTTTAAGAGGAAAATGCTGGTTGATTTTTGGTCTGTGTATGTCACAATTTTTTTGACATGAAATGGCTTGTTTGGTCAATATTAATGTATATATTGTTGTATACTGCCTTTCCAATTTCATGTTCCTCTTCATTTTCCTCATTTCTTTGTTTTCAGTGTGTTTGAAAGGAAATTTTGGCAATTGAATTTGAGTGTTCCCCCTCCTTGAGACCCTCTTCAGTAATACAACACAGCCACTGAAGCCAGTGGTTTCCATGTACAGCTTTCTAGGCCAGTTGACCCAGTTTTGTGGGCCAGACCTAAATACATGTACAAGTCGGCTTACTCAGAGTAATATTGGCCATAAATTCTTTTGTCATTAATCCATGATATGGTAAAGAGTTAATTAACAGCTTGATCAAGTGTCATATCCAAATCCTCTAACCAGCCCTCTTCCATAAAGAATTATCTAGAGCATTTCCACAAAGTGGATGCTCCTATGTTTTCATGAGAAACGGCTCCGCCGGATCCGCCGCCGCCACCGCGACTTTAAACTTGAATATCTCTGAAACTGTAAAAATATCTTCGGGTCAGACTTTGTGTGCTATCTCCTTAGGCCTGGGAAATTTGTCTGGTTGTGTTTCGATACTCGCTGCTCACCACTAGGTGGCGTTGTAGTCAGAGTACAGGCAAACCTGTCTCTGACGGCTTGTCTGATTTCTTTGAAATTTTAATACAATGATCTTGAAGGATAGTCAATGTGCTGAAAAGATTTTGGTGTAGCTGGCATAACTATAAATGCAAGTTTTTTGCGTCTAAAAAAAAGAAGTTTTTTGTGAAATGAAAATTTACCAATTCGCTTGGAAAAATATTTAAAAACTGTTCTATTCTAGGTTGCCAAGCATAAATATAGGATTGCCGACATGATAATTCCCTTTCGGTGTGAACCAATTTGCCATTTAAATGAAAAATCTCATTTATCTGACTTAACATCAAAACCTCCATAACCATTATCACGATTAAAGTTTTTTCCATTGAACTCCTATGTGCCATCTCCCTAGGGATTTAGATTTCACCTGCTTATTTTTCGTGGCATTTGGTCGTCACTAGGTGGCGCTATAGACATGAATGCAGGTAAACATGTGTAACATCATATCTTCTGAACAACGTGTTTGATTTCCATGAAAGTTGGGTATAATGATCTTGCAAGATAGGCAAAGGACTGACAAGATTTTGGTGGTGTTGGCGAATCATGGAGATGCATTTGTGCATCTCGAAATAATATTTTGTTTTCACAAAAATGGAAATTTGCTTCTTAATCAGGGAAAAGTAATTGTATTTTTCTGAACATGAATGTAACATTCCCAGTGTTATAATTTACATCCCTTGTAAGTCAAATGGCCATTTTTTTAAATATATGAAATTCTGAGGACTTTATCTACATTCCCCAGGCCACATCTGAGGATTTTGCGTCACCTTTTAGTTTCGTGAGATTGTTCAGTGGGTGGCACTATAGACAGTAAACTTATATAGCACAATTTATTGGCATTTCATCTGTTCATGAAGTTTATTATTGGCAGACAGACAAAGGATTTCAAAGGACTGAAAGATTTTTTTTGATTGAAATTGAAGGGCCACCACCCATACGGATTTTGCAGCCCATCAACATAATGCTTGATTTATATCTCATTATACATTCGTGTTTACAATTACAAATTTTATTAACATTATGGTTTAAAAATGGATTGAAAGGACATTGGTGCTGTTAGCGCTGGCATACATGTGGCATAGGGTATAGTCAGTTAATATATCTAAATCTAGGCTACATCAACCCCGGCTTACTAGACCCTTCCACATCCTCACACATGTAAGATCGTAGATGAAATGCAAGAGCACAATGTGGGGGATCATGGATGAGAGAGAGAGAGAGACATTTATGGTTTTAACAGTGATAATGGGTGTGATTAATTATGTATGTTTCATAGGATTAGTCCTCATCTCTGGCCGTACCTTGGCAGAATATGGGTTTGTCATAGATATAAGATCGGTCATAATTTTTAGGAGTGGCGAGTCACATTCATGACCTCATATTTTCACAGATTCGAGAAAAATAAAAGCCAGGTCAGCAGCCCTATATTTCATCCCCTTTGAACAAAGATGTAATCAAAACTGGAGAGACGCCCATGTTTCATTCCCTCGAAGACAACCAAGAGACCATTCTACAGCATATCTCCCTTATAAGCTTGACTTTTCTATGAACAAGTCGAAGCATGCATCCGTCCGTTGCTGTTATTTTCAACGAACCGTTTGAGCACTATTTGTTATGTACCAGTACGAAGTACATAGACCTGGATGAAGATCAGGATTGCTATTCAAATTTCAGCATCAGCTCAATCTCCAATGATGCATCACTCGATTTTGAATCGTGCGAACATGAAACTTGCCAATCTTTTTGCGATCAATGTCAAATGTTATTAGAAGGGAGGCTGGGTAGCCAATGCATTGCAGCGAGTCTAACTGTAACGTGCAGAATTCTAGTTCATTTGCTTCCGGTATTATTTTGATAAAAATACAATACTTGACTATTTAGGTTTTGCCCGAAAACCGTGGTGAAGTTCAGATGTATGCTGATGATCACAGGCATGACAAATACCAGTCGTTTCTATGATTCCCAGACATCGATATATAAAAAAGCCTATAGGCTCTAGTTATTTCGTATTTCACCAAGAGTGTATAAATTTCAAGAAACTTTGACTTCGGAAAGTTGAGAAAAACGGGCTTAAAACCTGAAAATAGTGGCATTTTCTTGTTAAATAAGTACTGTAACCATTTGTGGAATACTTTCACACATCACCCATTATTTTGTGAATACCCATGTTGACTCTCACTTTTTTTACTTTTTTATGCAAATTATTACTTTTAAAATTCGAACGCCATCTACTAGCTCAAGCTTGGGTTCTTCCAGAAAACTGGTACGCAGGCGCACGATGGTGAGACACATGCACACGATGGTGAGACACATGCACACGATGGTGAGACACATGCACACGATGGTGAGACACATGCACACGATATATATTCCCTCTCTATTCTTTCAGTGTTTGTGATTATTGGTACCAGTATAGCATTACAGCTGGGATATACACCACGTCTCATGTTGGTACTGTGCTTCTCTGCCATGCTGTTGTATTACAATACTCACTGGCGAAACTACGTGTCTGGTACAGTAAAGTTTGGCAAGTAAGTATGAATGAATCACCAGTCGCATGTCGACGATATTTAACACCAAGAGCTAACTGGATAGCAACTACAGGATCCGTCAATTATCAGATACATTATCATTATGTTGGCAGATTGTACATTGTTGGCACGTGCGGTCATGTCATCCAAGTTGCCATATGAACAGATACAATAAAAGCGTACCTGATATATAACACATATCACGAATCGTTAGATTTTTGGTATGTGCTTTAGAATAGAAGACTATACTGTGAAGACATGTGGCTCTGTCAGTATGTCGGCACCTCTTCCCACTTCCCTTATATGTGTTGTAATTCATGGCCTAAGTAAACGACGCGAGACTGAGGAGAATTAGGAGCTCTCAGTGTTCCAATAACATACTGTACGGGAGTCAAAGTTGTGCCCCTTTGCTTCATTGGTGTTGGATTCTCGCTGTGCATAATCGCTATATAAATCACGCAGTGAAGGATATATATCCACCTTCACTGGATTTGAAGGAAACGACAGATAACCCTACAGGCACATCATATTTAAACCTATATCTCTATAAAAATGAAGCGGGCCTTGAGATGATTACAATTTCGACATCGTAAACTATCCCTTTCTGGACAGTAATATTCCAGTGGGACCTGCATATGGCGTATACATATCACGCCTAGTAGCATTTGCTAGATCCTGTGTTAAATGTGACGATTTTAATCAAAGTCACAAAACATTGTTGCAGAAACTTATAAAATAGGCTACACCACCAAGCGCCTCCACTCAAAGTTTCTCAAATTTGGCGATACATATCGCATGCTGATAGCAAAATACGAGCGTAGCGTGCAAGATCTATGGCGTTACGTTTCGTAACTTGTGTCTAATTCCGCTTAACCTGGGGCTAGGGGCCGTATGAACCCATGTACTTCAAGATCCGCATGTTACTCATATGTACAGTCACAATCAAAGCGTGACTGAGATTATCATTCTTTAGATGACGACTTTACAACGCATATTATGGATTAAGAATACTGATCAGCGATACGGATTTGATATTTTTGAAACATCATGATGTCTTGCCGGCATCATTGTAAACTGTTGACCGCTTCTCTCTTGCAGGAAACAAGCCTATGTTTATGTATACTATGATTGTCTTTTTGAATTTGGCGCTAATACTGTTATATGGAATATGGAATAGGTCTTTGGATTATGGACGCGGATATTCTCTAATGGACGACGGCTGAATTATGAATGACGGACCAGACGCTTGTAATGCAAGAGGTGGAAAATTGACGATGTCGGGCGACTAAAAACCAACCATATGACTCTACAGGAAAGAATCCCTCGGCATCTAACATTCAGACCCGAGAATACGGTGGATTCTCGAACGTAACATTTGTATCTCAGTCGCACATTAATTGCAGGTGTTCATGTGGAGACTATGAAGTATCCACACGTCCCTAGCACCGGCTTAACCGGAATTAGATACACTAGCTCGAGAGCTGTGATGACAGATAGCTCAAACAACTCATCTGATGTTAATGGATGAGCATCGTATCCCAGATGGCACCCATGCGTGTGAGACTAACAAATGTCGTTTGTCTCTTTTCTTCAAGCTTTGCAGATATGCGAGAAAATGGCATTACAGAATAAATTGATAAAATCGTTCAAATAACTTCAGATCAGCTCAACAATTTCATGTTAGAATTTGTCTTATTTTGTGGAATTTGAATGGTCAAAAAGCATTTTCGATCGGCAATTTTGAAGATGTCAAGTAGGGTAGGAGAAGACATTTTCCACTCCCCATCCACTAAAAAACAGAGGCGGCGGAAACGCCCCGACCACCCCGGCCATGGTCGGCGCAATAATTTCAGGACCGCTGATTACCGTCTACTAGAGTCGGGGCGATGTCACAGCGTCTGAATTGGCGTCAATCTAGCCAAGTTGACATGGCTTCGTTCATTCCTTTACTACGCCATGATGCCTCTCAATGAACTTACATGTAAACTCTGGGATCACACGGCTCCGTGGGTCGTTCGGCTCTATCCGGCAATAAAACAACCCCTCTCAGCTCTCTGTCCATTTGTTTTTTCAAGTTCGGCAAAGAGTTTGATTGCTGTGAAGAGCTCAACCGTCTGAAATTTGGTAACACAATATATCAGCAGCATATAGGTATTCCAATGGGTACTAATTGTGCACCCCTGTTGGCTGACCTGTATCTGTTCTCTTATGAATATGACTATATGCTGGCGCTTTCAAAAACCGACCCACTCAAAGCCCGTTCCTTCTCATTCACCAAACGCTATATAGACGATCTTCTCGCTGTGGATAATCGCTATATAAATGACGCAGTGAAGGATATATATCCACCTTCACACTGGATTTGAAGGAAACTACAGATAGCCCTACAGGCACATCATATTTAGATCTATATCTCTATAAAAATGAAGCGGGCATTCTCTCTCGTCGACTTTGTGACAAAAGAGATGATTACAATTTCGACATCGTAAACTATCCCTTTCTGGACAGTAATATTCCAGTGGGACCTGCATACATGGCGTATACATATCTTTCAACTTAGTAGCATTTGCTAAGATCTGTGTTAATCAGTGATGATTTTATCAACGTCACAAAACATTGTTGCAGAAACTTATAAAACAGGGCTATTCCATAAGCGCCTCCACTCAAAGTTTCTCAAATTTGGCGATACATATCTGCATGCTGATAACAAAATCTGAACGTAGCGTAGATCTATGACATGTAACATGTGTCTAATTCCGCTTAACCCGGGGCTAGGGGCCGTATGAGCCCATGTACTTCAAGATCCTCATGGTACTCATATGAACAGTCACAATCAAAGCGTGACTGAGGTACATCATTTTTAGATGACGACTTTATAACGAATATTATGGATTAAGAATACTGATCAGCGATACGGATTTGATATTTTGGAACATCATGATGTCTTGCCGGTATCATTGAAAATTGTTGACCGCTTCTCTCTTGCAGGAAACAAGCCTATGTTTATGTATACTTTTATCTTTTTGAATTTGGTGCTAATACTGTTATATGGAAATGGAATAGGTCTTTGGATTATGGACGCGGATATTCTCTAATGGACGACGGCTGGATTATGAATGACGGACTAGACGCTTGTAATTCAAACATCAACGGTCGGTTGAATTCTCCGCCATTATCTTCGTACGGCCGGTCACATGCGCACGATACGTTGCTGATCACGTGACACTTACGAACATAATGGCGGAGAATTCAACCGACAGTTGATGTTTGAAGACTGATTGCAGGAGGATAAGCTCTTCAAGGCAATCAAACTCTTTGCCGAACTCGAAAAAACAAATGAACAGAGAGCTGGGAGGGGTTGTTTTATTGCCGGATAGAGCCGAACGACCCACGGAGCCGTGTGATCCCGGAGTTTACATGTAAGTTCGTTGAGAGGCATCATGGCGTAGTAAAGCAATGAACGAAGCCATGTCAACTTGGCTATAGTCAATCATGCTGGACGAGTTCGAGTTATATTGCTTTGCTGTATTAAACACCACTGGTATAACGTAATTCAAGATTTACAAAATATCTAGACCTACACCTTTTCAGAGCGAATTGAACCATAATTCGTACCGTATGTATTGTAACTTATACATATATTTGGGTCTAACAGCGCCATCGACTGTACATTTATTAAATATCCAGATGGCGCTGCTGACCTGTAATATTTAACCGTCAGCATTATTATTAAAATGTGCAGATGGCGCTGCTGACCTGTAATATTAAACCGTCAGCAGCGCCATCTGTACATTTTAAGTGTACAGTCGAAGAAATCTATAGGCCTGTAATCATCATTCAGTCTTGGAATCTCGTCGATAAAGCTTGGGCGTTATCTACTCTCCAGTTTCACGAGCGCTTCCCGGACTTTTCAGTGTTTCGTAGAAATTTTTATACTTCTGTTCACAGTCCGATCTTTCCTGATCTTTTTCTTCTGTCGTCAGTCCGACAATGTCAATTCTGAAATATTTTTCTCGTCAATCTCGCCAACCCTCTGTCGGCGAAGAGGTCTCTGTTAACGCTGAGACTGGGGCAGATTCAGAACAGGGCGAGGCCACTATCGATACGGGTGCCGACCTATTATCGTGCGTGTTTGAAGGTTTATTTGGAATATATAGAAAAGTACTTCTTGAAATGACATGATTGCTGAGCTCGTCGGCTATATTCTTTTATGACTTCCATCGATGACGTCACTCCCTTCCGCACGTGCGAGAGCTATTTTTAACTCGACTTTTCAGCTCAGTTCCCTCCGTAGACAATACCAGTTATCGGACACCCATCGTGAACAAGAATTTGACGTTGAAGTACAATGTAATTTCAAGTTTTGTGCATGACAGTCGTTAGTTGGAGTTCTGTCGTTTAAGATATGATATGATCATTGTTCATTTTCTATACGTATTTACTTGAGAGCGAGATCGGGAAGACAAGGTGGTAGATCGAATTTCGCAACCCCGCCACAACACGAGAAATTTCGAATTTTGATGAAAACAAAAATGTTAAGATTTAAAATTTTCGACTTTCGCGGCTACCTATAATTCTATATAGTGCATAGCAATTAGAAATGATCTCCCCTTTGTTCTGACATATTATTGCCATCACGAGCACAACACGTATACGCACAAGATGCGTGTCCGATAACTGACCTGTCCGATAACTGACCTGTCCGATAACTGTTCCGACACCGGTACCACCGAAATACCATCACAAGCAAGCTCCGCTACGTTTGTTAAAAGAGAATGTGGCCCCAATCCAGATAAACCTTACCAGCCTAGAAATTTCACCTTTCCGTATCGGGTCTTCGGAAGGAAAAATGTCGTGAAACGCAAATTTCAACCCGAGCGGTTTGATCGTTTTGGCTGGATAAATTACGACAAAAGCACAGACGCGGTGTTTTGTCATACATGTAGATCCGCAAAGCTGAGTGACAGCCCTTACAAACCAATAAGCTGGGGAATTTGTGGGGTTTATGTCGGGCAAGCTGTGTGGGGATCATGTGGGGAATGTGTAGGACAGCCAATGTGGGGAATGTGTAGGGATTTGGTAAAATCCCCACATTGGACTTAGTCGTGGAAAAGGAGTTTCTTAATGCTGCTTAGCTGAATTAAATCCCAGCACTATCCCAACCTCAGCCCCACGTGTTCCCTACATGTGGGGATGATGCGGGGAACTATATTTAAAGCTGGTATGGGATAGACCCAAAATATTTCTGCAGTAAGTCAAGCATGGTACAGAAAACCCCACAATATCCCCACATGGGGAATCTGCGGGGCAGAAAAGTCCACCACATCCCCACGTGGGGAATCTGTGGGGCAGTAATTCCAGCAATGTACGGAAAACCCCACAATATCCCCAAGTGGGAATCTGCGGGGCAGAAAACCCCACAATATCCCCACGTGGGGAATCTGCGGGGTAGTAATTCCAGCATGGGAGAGAAAACCCCACAATATCCCCAGGTGGGGAATCTGCGGGGCAGTAATTCCAAGATGGGAGAGAAAACCCCACAACATCCCCACGTGGGGAATCTGCGGGGCAGAAAACCCCACAACATCCCCACGTTGGGAATCTGCGGGGCAGTAATTCCAGCATGGGAGAGAAAACCCCACAATATCCCGACGTGGGGAATCTGCGGGGCAGAAAACCCCACAACATCCCCACGTTGGGAATCTGCGGGGCAGTAATTCCAGCATGGGAGAGAAAACCCCACAATATCCCCATGTGGGGAATCTGCGGGGCAGAAAACCCCACAATATCCCCAGGTGGGGAATCTGCAGGGCAGTAATTCCAATATGGGAGAGAAAACCCCACAATATCCCCACGTTGGGCAAAAAACCCCACAACATCCCCACGTGGGGAATCTGTGGGGCAGTAATTCCAGCATGAGAGAGAAAACCCCACAACATCCCCACGTTGGGAATCTGCGGGGCAGTAATTCCAGCATGGGAGAGAAAACCCCACAATATCCCCATGTGGGGAATCTGCGGGGCAGAAAACCCCACAATATCCCCAGGTGGGGAATCTGCGGGGCAGTAATTCCAATATGGGAGAGAAAACCCCACAATATCCCCACATGGGGAATCTGCGGGGCAGAAAACCCCACAATATCCCCAGGTGGGGAATCTGTGGGGCAGTAATTCCAATATGGGGCAGGAAACCCCACAAAGAGGTATGGCAACATCTCCACAGTAACCCTAGGGGATGGCGTGGGGATCGGGAGTAAAATGCAGGCGAGCTGCCGAATACTCTCCTCCAAGTTTCTTCAGGCGAGCAGAGGAGAGCAATATCAAGATATTCGTAAGCATCATAGGTATTTAGTTTACTTTCAAGGCGAGTGATCGTTAACTCTCATTGAAATACTTTCAGGAGAGTGGAGGCGAGAGGAGAGTGATCACTCTCCTCTCCCGGCCAGCACTGAAACACCATCTGTACAGAATTTCTGGGGTGTGGGGGAGGGGGCATCTTCTATCTGAAAGGGCATGTCATTTGTACAGACTGTCTAGTCTGTCCCGATTCCTCCTGCAATATCATCCATCCCTTAAAATAACCACCAGCAAAGGCAAAATCCACGCGTATTCCACCTTTTATTCTTTAACAGCATAAAATATATATTGTATCATGTCTTAAAACACCCGAGCACAAAATGGGAAGCACATTGAAAGTCTGTGTCAAGTAGAATGTTTTTTTTTTCATCCCTCAAAGGTTTAAAAAAATCTGTCTTGGTCTTTTCCCACCTGTTGTGGGATGGCCTTTAGCATTCCTTGGGGGACTGTCGTTGGCAGATGAGGGTGAAGCTGAAGAAGAGTCCACCAGCTCTTCTGACATGTGGAGATCATGCTGCTTCAATGGTGTTTTCTGGCGGATTCTACCTGACCTTGCTGCGTCATGGCATTTCTGAGTGATGCCTCGCCTTACTTTGGACCACAGTGTGCCCTTGAACTGGTTGCAAACATAACCTGGAAGTCAAACAATGAAAAACGATTAGTATATTCTGAATGCCCGAGCTATCGTAATAAATTAATACAGGAAACAAATATGGTTGAACATACAGATATTCCAGTTTCATGATAATGGCAGTCAAACATTGACCCCTACAAAACTGGCTAAAACAAAACACAATAAATTCAGATCACTCTCATTACTGATCAGACCATTTTATGTTCATATAACTAACAGCATAGGGTTCGAGATATACAGATCTATCAAACAACAAGTAATATTTTTTTCAAATTTATATACGAAGCTGTGCATCTGAAAACCTCTCGATTCTTCGATAACTCCAAGTTATCAGGTCACAGAAACCTGATTCATAGTGAGCAGTTTGATGGTATTCGAGATATGCACTGGATAAGCATATATTGAAGGGCCATAAAGAATGTGAAAATGCACATCAGTAAGGTACTAAGCATCTTCATGTATGTTTCGATCAAATAGCAGCTGAGATATCATCCACGGTACAGCAATACAAAAGTGATTTCTGTATTCCCCTTCATGATGGGGGGGGGGGAGAGAAGGTGACAGCCGCCAACCTTGGCGATGTGGAACTGATGTGTTCCATGTTCTCCTAACAGATATGAATAATTTACTTCAACTTACACTATGTCGCTCAGCCAGTTCCTGTGACACAAAGCCCGGGAGAGGTGCGTCTACATTGGTCTGGGTTGGGAGAAGTTTGTTGCCATACTGTTTCTCCAGAAAATACAACCTTGTGATTTTTTTCCATCATCACTATTCCTGAAGACTGCAGTACAAACAGCGACCTGTTTTACCATACATAGCCACCTTAAAAGACAATAAAACAAGAGTTCAATTGAACCCAAAATACGCCCGTAAAAACATACAGACATTTTTATCTCCTGAATGTTGTTATAGACAAAGGTTAACCATACAAATGAACCTTTCTGGACTGTATGTTGTTTGTATTGTTGCAATTGTCATAATACTGTACATGTATAAGCTATCATTGTTGTGTAAGTGGTGTAGGCAGGTTTGGAAATCAGGTTGGGGGAGTGGGGGGGGGGATACATAAGGGCCTAGATTGGTATTTGTAGGAGCAAGTTAAACTCCAGTTACTCTTACTCTGCGGTGATGCATATTCCCTCACTCCCGGTTATGCACTTATGTATACATGTATCAGTAACTTTAAAACAAAATTTGTGTTAGCATTTAAGCTGCAAAAGTAAGCTCATTGCCTGATGAATTAGGTCGAAATGACAGTAGGTGCCAAATACAAGGATTTCAGACTAAAATCAAGGGGAGTAACTGAAGAAAACGTCGAATCAGCTCAAAAACAGTTTGTGCACACCTACACATGGTACTGACCATATGTACCAAATTTCAAAAGAATCCATCGAAGGACAGTATGTGTCAAATTTAAATTTCAGACCAAAATCAAGGGGAGTAACTCAAGAAACTGTTGAATCAACTCTAAAAAAAATTGTGCACATGTTCACTCAGCACCAATCATGTGTACCTAATTTCAAAAGAATGCAATTAAACCCCTCTTAAAGGAGTTTCGTTGACGAGGACTGTAGGTGCCAAACAAAAAGTATTCCAGACTAAAATCAAGGGCGGATAACTAAAGAAAACGTTGAATTGGTTTGAAAAAAATCCACGCAAACAAAAATAAAACACGCAGTAGTCTACAGTTGTCGAGCTGTAAGGTTGTGTCACAAGAGTGATGTCCCTTCATGTAGCCGACCCATCGGCAGACGAAACAGTGGGCCAAATTTGAGGAAGATCCATGCAGTACTTCCTGAGAAATCGCGATAACAAAGTTTCATGGGGAAATCCAAGATGGCTGCCTGGTGGCCATATTGGATTTTCGAATCGGACCAGAAAAGGTATCTTGCATAACTACACCCCAAGGGGAACATGTGTACCGAATCTGAGAAAGATCCATGCAGTAGTTCCTGAGAAATTCCCGATAACAAGGTTTCATGGGGAAATCCAAGATGGCCGCCTTGTGGCCATATTGGATTTTCGAATCCAAGAATTGTTTACGGACGGACGACGGATGGACAGACGATGGACCACGGACGAAAAGCGATTTGAACAGCCCATCATCTGGTGATGGTGGGCTAAAAATAGCCTGTTGCAGTTGTTCATATGTCGTGGTGTAGTGGATATGCACGTTGGATCACAAGCGCCTCAAAATTTTCTTTTACCGAGTTCAATTCCCAGGAGATCAACATGTGTGACGTCGACAAGTTATTTCAATCTTTCTCAGTTTTGTAAAAAAAAAACTAGAACTCGTGGACTTCGGAAGGCTGCCGTCATATATGCGTGCATTTTATGGTTTTGATGTTTGAGTGTAATCTGCAGAAATACATAGTTTTTCCTATTTCACAAAACTGGGTCATGTGTATAGTGCTGTGTTATGTATAATGCTTTATTTACCTTTGTCAGTCATAACAGGAAAAAATGCACAAAGTACAATACTTTAATAATTAAAACTAATTTGGTGGTTCAGAGAAAATTTTAATGAAAAGCAGAGCGTTTGAAGTCCACCGACATTGAAACTACTGATTTGGCTTGGAACCTTAAAATTCAGTACTCAGCATGGAAAGTTAGCTCGAGTGAAATCCTGTGGCAAGTTAACCACATACAAAATTTGAAAAGGATCCGTTCAGGTTTTCAAAAGTTACTGTCGGAGTCTAGCGGATCACGGTTAAAAACAAGCCCAAGAGAGATCTTGCGGTGAGCGAGTCCTATTTCAGTCATATCACGATGTTTGGTTCCTATTCCTCTTCACACCTGGAAACCACACACGAAGGGTCCTATTCTCCATGGGTGCCCCAGTTAGTCGTCTCTTACGACAAGCTCTCTGAGGAGCTGAGACCTATTCTTATGATGATTTGGAGTGTGGACACACGGACGGACCACAATACCATATTCTCCCCTTTAGCCCTTTGGGGGACAGTTATAGAGGAAAAACATAATGAATGTATCACTGCAGTTCAAGTTGAGGAAAGTTTTGTCACACGATTCAAGCACCCTATGCAATGTATTGCTTAAATAATGGTTACATGGATGATGTGTAATAATATTTTATAAAAACTGGTTATTATGAAATGATAAACATGGTACTGAACTCAAATTTTAAAGAAAATCTTGACTTAAAATAGGACCTTTTGTACCATTGACAAAGTTCACAAATGTTTTTAAGCATCTTCCCTACTGAAATATTCACTGGTTTTGCATATTACCAAATAAGTGTGGCCTGCAGTTCCAGGCTGCTGTTGTCTGCTATAAAAACTAGAGGTTCCGCTTTGACCCTTGAGTTGCCGCTCCGGCATGAAGCCTATGCTGGTTGTTTTTTGAGCAAAAACATACGTCTCCCCCCAACCTCCCACCTTGCCTTGAATGGGCACATAATTTAAGGGAAAGTGCTATAAAATGAATGTAACAATAAGTATCGTAAACAAAGCTGCGTATCTAAAAATATTAATTGCAAAGAAGCGATTTTCATTGTATATACATGTACAAGTAGATGAA
>JAVTVY010010078.1:0-43285 GCA_036873755.1 Hanleya hanleyi
TTGCTCTTGGTTTTCCTTTTCTTAGGGTTAGTGTTGGAAACAGTTTCCTTTGGAAGCTTGAGGAGGTCGTACAAGACTCGTGCCTTCCTTGAAAAATCTACTATATACCGCCGGTAATACCCCAAGAGTCCTAGGAGCTTACGGACATCACCAACAGTCTCTGGCTTGCGGTCCCGCAAGGCAAGGACAGCTTCTCGATCTTTGGGGTCGATCCGATATCCATCCCCTGACACAATATTCCCTAGATAGCGAACCTCCCGGCAAAACATGTCACATTTACTGGGTTTCAGCTTCACTCCAGCGTCGATCAATCGCTTCAGCACCAATTTAACGTCCTTCAAATGTTGCTCGAATGTTTTGCTGAAAACGAGAACGTCGTCTAGGTAAGGGATGCAGATTTCGTCTCTGATATCTGCCAGACATTCGTTCATGTAACGTTGAAAAACAGCTGGAGCATTTGTCAATCCAAACGGGATCCTAGACCATTCATATAAACCCCAGGGGGAGATGAACGCTGTCAGAGGCCTACTTGCTTCGGCTACAAAGCCCTGATGGTATGCCTTCCCCTGGTCGAGGAGACTGAACCAGCTATTTCCACCTAAGTTGTCAAGGGCATCCTGGATCTTCGGCAGGGGTTGTCTCTCCTGTTGCGTTTTACGATTGAGCTCACGATAGTCTATACATAGACGAAGACTGCCGTCCTTTTTCCTGACACATACCATTGGTGAGGAGTAGTTTGAAGTTGACTTTTCAATCCAGCCTTTCTGAATTAAGTCTGACAAGTAGTCCTTCACTTCCTTGTACAGTGGTCTCGGAATCGATATGTAGTTTTTTTGCACGGGAGTGTCGTCGGTCAACTTGATGTCCAGTTGCATTTGCGGTACATTTCCAATGTCATCGTCGTCCTTGGAGAAGGCGGCTGATTGCTCCCTTAACACTTGACGAATTGCTGACTCTTGTGTTGCCGTCAACCCACGACTATCCAGTCACTGGCGGATCCCAGTTACTCACAGATGCAGCAACTCTGGCAACCTCTACTGGTCCCTTTCTCCCAACCCGGCTACCACAGTCTTCATCCTCGGGCCTTTCACGTAATGGAAAAACTGCTTTGACTGGTTGGAGATAACCCAGGAGAAGTCTACCTGGTAACTCTATGTCATGTCGTGCCGACCTGTTCTGTCGTTCTGAGGAATTCCTTTATGATGTTGTACCCAACGATTGGCTGTCTTAGCTGCTGGTCATCCACGACAAGAAAGGGCACCAAAATCACCAACGGGTTTTCATTTTTCTCTCCAAGTGAAAATTCCAAATCAATCCACCCCATGAACTCTAGCTTGGTTCCATTGGCAGCTCGAAGGTCGATTTTCTCTCCCGTTAATTCCCACATAGGCCTGATCACTTTTTCTGTGTGCATCCCTAGCCAATGTTGTGGAACTAAACTCACCTGGGAACCGGTGTCCCAGAGGGCAGTAGTGTCCTTCCCGTCCAACAGGCACCTCATTGTGCATTGCTCTCCAATCAGCTTCGTCAACTTCATTTCCTGTTTCGGCATCAGTGGTCTAGTTTGACATCCATCACATGTCACTTTGTATGTCGTTCGCTGCTGGGACTCAACATCTCCGGCTACAACTAGTCCCTCCGTTGCAACCGGTTGGCGTTTCCCTGCTGTGTAGATGCCGACTGAGAATATCTGTCCTTGTATTTTCTACACCCAGCCAGGAAATGTTCAGAGCTGCCACAACAGAAACAGTGGTCACAGCGGTACCCATTACCCGTTTCTTTGCACTGAGGGCATCCCCTACGTCGGTCTCTCCGACCTTCTCTCCAACCATCAGACAGATTGGATTCCTTCTTCGAAGCACCCTCTATTTGACATGTCTTCAGTTGTTCCTTGAGAGCACTGACTTCGTCTCTTAGCCCTCTTATCTCGGAGAGTTCTGCCTGTAGTTCCTTTACCTCTGCCACCAATCCTCCTTTCTTAGGCAATTTAGCGGACTGCACATCATTTCCTTCACTGTCAACATCTACCAAATTGCTTCGGACCTTAGTATGTGATCGTTGTCTTCTCTCATTTTCCATAGAAACAGCCTTATTCATGCTTGATATCAGCTCTTCGTCTTTGGCATTGGGCTTTTCAAGGGTTGCTCGGAGTTCCTGACGAATGAACTCGCTCATGAGTCCAGTCTGCAGAGCATGCAAAAACATGCCTTGAACAAGTTCGGGACTGTAACGGATACCTTCATCGTTTTGCTCTGAGGCAAACATGACCTTTTGTCTCATATCCAGGCCTCTGATTAAAAAGGTCATGGTATCTTCTTTGGGCCGCTGGGTTAAAGTGCATAACTCCTGGTAGAGTTCAGTGGCCGTTTTTTCATGATAATGAGAGAAAAGTATTTTCCGGAGTTCAACAAGGGTCAGAGTTTCTCTCCAATCTGTGGAGTGGTCTCTCCCTTCTACATAACTGCGTAGCTCTAGACCAGGGTTTATTGCTCGAATTACCCCCTCTATAACTTCCTTCTCCGTGAAACCCCTTGTCAGTCCTGTATCAATTTGTCGGATTAGACTGCTGTATGACAGTTTGTCCTTTTGACCAGGTTCGCCAATTTGTCCGAAAATCTTAAAATCCTTCCTCCATGTGTGGAGTCCATCCGGAATATGTGCTGCTGCAACTTGATGATGCATTTCTGTACCATGGGCTCTATTCTGAGTTTCTGGGGGGCATCAAGGTGGTCAGTCGTCGTTTTAAATGTCGGTAGGTTGTTTCCCCTTCGTCGTCTTTCTTTCCGTCCTCACTGGCCAGATAAGTTGTTATGAGATTTATACACTTTAGTTTCCCCCAAGTTTCTGTGGTGTGAATGCCCAGATCCCAGCATACCTCAAAAATCTTATCAAGGGGAAGCTGATACAATAATGCAAGAGTCTCACACTGTAGAGACTCCATTCTGCTGGGGACAGATTTTCCAAGTTATAACATACAATATCTCATACAATTGGGGTAACAGGTAATGAACATGCACAATCAATATAACTTGAACATGTGACCTACCTTTCCCAACTCAGGTGAGTATCAGTGTAAATTTCAATCTACTTCTATGTATGGAGATAATTGGATATTCAGTTAGTAACTCAGTTCAATACAAGTCTGTGTGTTTTGTACCAAAATCACTACCGTCTCACTCATGGCTGGCTGGATGCTTCATGCACATGTGAATACAACCTGTTTTCCACTTTTACTACTACTAATGTTCATGTATAGTTCATCAAATAGCTCAGTTTATTTCTGTCCATATCCTTTATTCCAAATTTCACAGTACTTAATCACAGGTTCCTTTTGGAAAATCATCAGAATTGGAGAAGATCGTTCCAGATGCTCGATCGTGCACGTCTATTCAGCAAACAGTTCACAATTCATTTAAACATATAATAGTCACAGTTTCCAGAATACTCCAACACAACATTAAAGTCAAGTTCAGGCCGTTCACCAAGAGTTCTTCATTTCTCCGGGACTGGGATGAACTGAAAATATCGCACCGCATCAGATATCTCATCACGTTAACACGTAATCACAGCTTCTCATTACGTGATCACGTTAGCTCGGAGTCACGTCTTATTACGACTCATCGTCACGTGTCACTTTGGCCCATCAGCAGCTCATCTTTGATCACGTTGACCTGTCGTCACGTACCGCATTGAATTGTCAAGTATAACTTCAGCTCATCAGCTCGTCATCACTAATCAAGTCGACTTGTCATCACGTACCACATTGACTTGCCGTTCCATATCATCACGGGGACGCGTCACGTATAATTTCGGCTGATCAGCTCGTCATCACTAATCATGTCGACTCATGTTTTGAGAGCTAGAGGTCACAGCAGTGTAGCTGGGTCACCCCCAATAGGCCTATAAACAGATCAGAGCTAACAGTCTGATAGGCTTGGGATTCGAGAGTGCAGTTAATACTGCCATGATTAAATTGTTCTTAGAGGTCAGAGCAGCGAAGACAAAAATAAACAGATCTGTCTGGGAGTTAAAAAAATATCACAACAGATGGTACCGGTATTACATTAAACGATCGACAGTGCATATTCTATGAGTTCACATGTTGACGTCTTTATTAATTTATTACCGTTCCAGGGGACATTTGAACAGCTGCCGTTAACTTGAGACACACACTTTTGCTATATACACACGTTTTGATTACTGGTAACTGCTACATTATGGGAAACGAAATTAAACAGATACGTTTTACAGTATTAAGAGACTGTATTTAAGATGCTAAGTACAATCCTCAAATTCTACATTCATCAGATTGCCGATAGACAAAATGTGTTGTCTCATATATCTAGTTAACAGCGTGATGTAGAGATGCTATTTATTCGTCTTTGTACCGGTCATGCTCAGGAGAATGACATAGAATCATTATTATCTTTTGCCGAGAAGGTGTTGGTCTTGAGTTGAATTACCGTAAACTACATAAATGCTATCTTTCTACTATATATATAGGACTATATATAAGAATTTGTTGTATTGTTGGGAAAATAATGCGATTCAAAAAGTTGTTTTTGTCCTGGACAAGGGCACTGGAAACCATTAAAGAGATGTAAATGTATTTTCACACGTAAAGCCTGAAATCTACTGAACTTTTTATTATTCAATCTCTTTCCTTTAGTTGAAAAATTGTAAAATTAAATCGGCGATCGTTATTTATTTTTGGAATGAAGGCGTATTAGGAGACTTACCAACAAGTTCTGAGCTAACCTAGTTTTATTGAAAATTTCTGGTGATTTTTGATGAAAACCTGGTGATTCTGACTTGGGCAGTGCCCATCTTAATATAGGCAGGATTTCAACTGGGGGTGGGGATTTCCAAGAGTTCAGTTCGCGTCGAAGTCCTATGCTTACCCTACTTCGTAGGTCCTGTGACGTTAGTCACACTGCTCATGTAAGCTAAATTATGGGTATTTATTAAGTTACAAGAGAAAAGCAATCTCCCAGTTAAACGCTATGATGCATTTGACGACACCGCAGTCATGTGGTTAACTGTGCTTTCAAATGCAAACCTCTTATGTTTTTAAATTTAGCCGCATAGTGACAAGTAACATGTAATATTCCGTTAACAATAGATACTTTTGATGGAAAATAATTCAAGGGAATAGATAATCGAGGAGATGGCTTGGGAAAGAGTAGATCGAGATCAGACTCATTTATCCATTGGCTGTGAGCTCCGTCCTGACAGAGGAAATAAGTTTCAGTAATGGGAAACAGTTGATGCATTCCCCCCTATAAAACAAAACTTTGATCAAGAAATTACACGCAAATTTTCACAGTATTTTGTTTTTTATTATCCATCTTACTATCAGTTCAGTTTTTGAGAAAACTGATAATAATATGACTGATAGTCGATCATTTGGACAAGAAATATTTTAGAAGGAAAAACGCAATGACCTCGTAGAGGAGATTTGGCCACAGATTCGATCTCGGATTGAGCAGATTACAAAAGAAGGGAAGTTTTGGTGGACTTCGTGAATTTTGCAACAGTCATTGAAAACAAATATCAATTATTTATGCTTTTCCGTACCGTATTCATTTAAGAATAATCAGCATTTATCTTCATTCTCCCCACGAGAGACGATATTGAAATGTCCAGTGTTATCTGGTGAAACAGGATGTATAATATGGCTTCAGAATTGACTGCATTTTACCGAAGATCCAATTTTTGATGAAATAGTTTGATGTGAAAAATATTTTTTGCCAATTACAATGCTATCATTCGTCTATAAATATGCGATAAATAAATTATGATATACCCACGAGGTATGTGTTGTCTTCCGAGTGTCGATCTTGAATTTTGAACGTTTCACTACAATAGGCCTATAAATATTGCGCTCTAACTAGCCAAGTGCCATGTCAACTTGGCTGCGCTCTAACGGGTAGTGTATCAACAAAACGGGACGAAGACAATTTCGCAACATTGACTGCATTTTACTGAGGGTCCAATTTTCGATGAAACAGTTTCATGTTACCAATTACAATGCTATCATTCATCTATAAATATGTTATAAATAGATTATGATATACATGTACCCATTTCCATATCGTCCCTGGCATCAGCCCTCGGCCCCCATATCTCTCTGGCTAATATGGGAGTCTCAGGCTGATACCAGGGTCGCTATGGAAATGGGTACAATAATCTCTATCCCACGCTTAAAACTAAAGTGTTGAAACTTACTCGTAAAGAGTTGAAATAGCCTAGCCCCAACTGGGACCTAATGATACTCATTAGGTCCCAGTTGGGGCTAGAAATAACCCTATAAGTGTGTCCACAGGGACAACACTTAAAGAGCAGTCCCTGTGGACACACTTAAAGGGTTATTTCAACACTTTACGAGTAAGTTTCAACACTTTAGTTTTATACGTGTCCACTAAGTATCTCCAGCGCTCTTATTATTACTTTTTATTACTTATTTTCTATTACTATTTTATTACTTATAATGGACAGATGACAATAATCAGTCGTTCTGGACAGTATCACGTATTTTATTCAGTGTCATATAACCAAATCCAAAGTACACAGTGTTGTTGTTGGTATAATATATATAGGATATATTCTGTTGTAGGGAATATCCCAGTAAGACGTTTTGTGGAACCGGAACTTCTACATTGGTCGTATTTTCATCTCGCTCCACGTGAAGGACTTGCCCCACCAGGATACGCCCCAACTCTACAATAAACAATGGTTAGAATGGTCTTAATTGGGTGCATGCATCATCCGTTGGCCTGGTAGGCTGGCCATGAGGCCCTCACATACTGATAAAATATTAATTACGGTACGTATTTTAGAAAAATAAGATATAAAACACTATACACCGGTATATGTCAAAGCCCAATACTATGTAATATACACCGGAATATGTTTCACCCAATAAGCCTACTGTATAGCCAACCAACGGCCCTGTATTTCACTTCCGGTTGAGTTGTTTATTACCTCTCTAACTCATCTTCGTATACCCAAGTCGAACACTACACGTGGCTGAACATAACACATTTTCTGATCAGAATACGGTTTATTGATTTCATAGCTCTATAAATATTCCGTGGTCCATATTAGGAGAAGTGCAACTGTAAATGTCCTCTTTAAACTTCAAATTTGATTGGCTATTCCAATGAAATGAACATTTCCCGTTTGAAAATCCAAACCACCACCGCTTTCCATATTTGGAAATCACACAGACATCAGTCAATCCTGCCTGAACGGTGTTGGCAAGCTCATATCTTGATTGGCTGAACACTTTACCTCATATGCCTACTTTAGGTCAAGGTAAATGACGGAACGTTAGTGTGGTATTTAACCATGTTAACTTCAAATGTGAAGATGTTTTGACCCAGCTAATCAATTGCGCAAATGGCACTCCCGGTCCATCTACTCTCTCTATTGTGCAAGTCTCCCATTAGTAAATCATCAGACTCCCAGGGTCTTTGGTACTATACCAAGCGTCAGATTCGACATTCAATACCCAGCCATCGTTCATAAACGAATTTCCCCGTCAATAATCTAAATACCTATTTCGTATGACAGTTAGCATCAATTCCATATGTGTATGAAATAAGAATAATAGAAACACAAGATAGTTTCCATAGCCTATATATGGAGAATTGGATGGTAGAAGGCTAAGATTGTGATATGATTGATGGTATTGTTACCGTAAGTTTCTGTGATCAGTGGGAACAGCAGATACCCTTTTCGGACGTATGACTGACCGAATAGATGAACAAAGTAGGCCTATTGCATTACTTAGATGGATTTAAATAGATACATTTGTAATGATCAACGTACAATGACTTAGTCGCACTAGTCATGCCTTGCATAGCTCGATCGCTTAGTCACGTCTCTTACGTCATGTATCTGTCTGTGTGTCTTACAGAAAAGTTCACGTTGTCATCGACGCTTTGTTTAAGTTATAATCAAACCTGGTAGAACATTACATGGTGTCAGAAATACGGACTAAAGAGAACTCACCATGGATCAGTTACCGCCACCGTCGTGTCTGAGCTTAAATGGAAATTTATCGGAGAACTGGAGGAGATTCAAACAGGCATTTGATATCTACATCGTGGCAAGCGGCATCAAAACGAAAAGCGCAGAAGTGCAGGCCATGACTCTTCTACATATTATAGGCCCTGATGCGGTTGACATCTATAATACTTTTCAGTGGGAGCTGACGGAGACAACATCAAACTACCGAAGATTGTGGAAAAATTCGATGGATATTGCAATCCGCGAAGAAACATCCCTTATGAACGTCACGTGTTTCAACACTCGTTCACAGGCTCCAGGAGAGAGCATCGACGCATATGTTACAGACTTGAAAGTGAAAGCCAAATCCTGTGAATTTGAACTTTTAACAGACTCCCTGATACGAGATCGCATTGTTCGTGGAATAGCCAATGACCAGGTAAGGGGAAGATGACTTGACTTTAAACAAAGCTATAGACATTTGTCGTACAGCTGAAGCTCGTGTTAGCCAACTGAAATCTGTTAGTGAAGAACAGTCTATTGCAGTAAATGCTGTGAAATAGAGAGGTACTTATAACTTTAGTCGCCATGGAAACACACAAAATCAGAAAATGTGTGGAAAATGTGGCAGAAACCACCCCCCACAGAAATGCCCGGCATTTGGTCAAGTTTGCTACAAATGTGAATTTAAAGACCATTTTGCAAAAATGTGTAAAACTCGCAGACCACAACGTAAAGGTAGAAATAAAGTGAACATGATTGAAGAACAGGACTCTGATCAATCTGACGGAGAATTTTGTATTTCTTCAGTAGAATCAAATGGTAAGGGCACAGATACATGGACTGTTGACCTGAAAGTAGAAAACAAAACTGTACGTTTCAAATTAGACACTGAAGCACAATGCAACGTTGTGTCGAAACGGTGCTACGACAAAATCACCAACAAACCAGTAACTAGGTCACGGACTAAACTAGTATCTTACTCAGGACACAGGATCAAAACACTGGGAAAAGCTAGTTTCACAGTCTGTCACAGAGGTAAATTCCAGATCCTCGACATTCACATTGTTGACGATGACGTCACACCGGTTCTGGGTTTACAGAGTTGCACTGATTTGAACTTGGTAAAGAGAATCTACATCGTCAACAAAGGTCAGCCACAGAAAACACAGACACCTAGTGAAATTCTGGAGGAGTATTCAGACGTGTTCACTGGTATTGGGTGTTTAGAAGGGGAACACCACATCCAACTGGATCCCAATACAACCCCTGTCATTCACTCGTAAAATTCCATTTACCTTAAGAGATAAAGTTAAGGTGGAACTTGAACGAATGGAAAAAGAGGGTGTAATAGAGAGGGTCTCAGAACCTACTGACTGGGTTAACTCTATGGTAGTAGTGGAAAAAGGGGATAAAGTTCGGATATGTCTCGATCCCCGAGACCTGAATCGAGCTATCAAGCGTGAACATTATCCGATGAAAACAGCCGAAGAGGTCGCTAGTAAAGTAACAGATGCAACAATTTTCAGCGTTTTAGACGCATCTTCGGGTTTCTGGCAAATAAAGCTAGATGAGCCCAGCTCCAAACTTACAACATTCAATTCGGCTTTTGGACGGTGGAAATTCAACAGACTTCCTTTTGGTATCAGTTCGGCCTCTGAAGTGTTCCAAAGGACAGTGTCTCAGCTGTTCGAAGACATCAAGGGTGTTGATGTCGTAGTGGATGATGTGCTCATTTGGGGACGAGATCGCCAACAGCATGATGAACGCTTGAAAAAGGTACTTGACCGAGCAAAATCGGCACACCTGAAGCTGAACAGAGGTAAGTGTAAAATCGCAGTGGACGAAGCCGTTTACATCGGACATGTATGGTCTCAAGGCTACAGAAGATCGAATTCAAGGAATCCTGCAAATGCCCGTCCCAGAGTGCAAGAAGGACTTGCAGAGGTTTATGGGAATGATTAATTATGTCGTCAAATTCATTCCAAATCTATCAACGACCAACCAACCCCTGAGGATCCTGTTAGAGGACGAAACAGAGTGGCACTGGGAAAGTGCACAACAGGAGTGTTTTGACAATCTGAAATCTGCTCTCACCAAAACACTAGTCTTGAAATTCTACAACGTTGAACAAAGTGTAACTTTGTCAGTTGATGCATCCAAAGAAGGTCTCGGAGCATGTCTGTTACAAGATAACAGGCCAGTAGCCTATGCATCAAGATCATTGAACAGTGCAGAAAAAAATATGCACAGATAGAAAATGAATTATTAAGCATAGTTTTTGGTTGTACCAAGTATCACCAATACATCTACGGCAAAGAGGTTCACGTGGAGACTGATCATAAGCCCTTAGAGAGCTTATTTCAAAAACCTCTATCATCGACACCGCCGAGAATTCAGCGCATGATGTTGAAACTTCAAAAGTATCAACTTGATGTGAAATACAAACCTGGCAGAGAGTACATTGCTGACACACTTACTCGGGCACCTAGCAAGTTCACGGATTTTACCACAACGGATGAATTTGAGGTCCACTTTCTTCAGTACTTACCTGTGAGTGCTGACAAGTTACCTCAATTCAAGGCTGAAACAGAAAAAGATCCAACCTTACAGAAACTGAAAAATGTGGTCTTGTCAAGGTGGCCTGAAGACCGATCAGGAACTGATTCTGACATACGCTCTTACTGGTTGTTCAAGGAAGAGATAACTGTTCATGATGGACTTTACTCACGGGAGAGCGGTTAATAGTGCTACATACTCTGCAACGCGAAATGCTGGAAAGGATTGACAGCAGCCATCTGGGCATCGAAAAGTGCAAACGTCGTGCGCGTGATGTTTTATACTGGCCTGGCATGAATGGTCAGATTGCTGATTTGATTTCTAAGTGTGGTACGTGTAACCAGTTTAAGACATCGCAACAAAAGGAATCCATGATCAGTCATGAAGTTCCAGCGCGACCATGCCAGAAGGTCGCTACAGACTTGTTCGAGTTGGACAATGAGTCTTACCTCATCCTTGTGGACTACCATTCCAAGTTCTTTGAGATGGACAAATGCATAGGCACTACCAGCAGTGATATTATCAAAAAGCTGAAGCCTCACTTTTCACGTTATGGAATACCGGAGGAGGTAATATCTGACAATGGGCCCCAATTTGACAGCGGCGAATTAAAAAAAATTGCACTGTCATATGAATTTCGGCATAATACATCATCGCCAAAGTATCCGAAAAGCAATGGACTTGTGGAAAACTCAGTTAAAACCGCGAAACGGCTTCTGAGAAAAGCCAAGTGTGAGAAACGAGATCCATACTTAGCATTATTGGACTTGAGAAATATGCCGATTGAAGGTCTAGGGTCCCCAGTTCAGCTCCTGATGGGAAGGAGAACACCAACAAAACTACCTACTAAGCCGGCATTACTAAAACCGAAAATCATCACCAACCGGAAACGTGTTTTCCAGCGACACCAGGCAAAACAACGATACTACTATAATCGCCACGCGAAGTCATTGCCACCTTTATCACCAGGGGACAATGCCAGACTACGTTGGAAAAAACAGTGGAAACCAGCCATTGTCGTAAGCCAAACTGAGCATCCGCGGTCGTATATTGTTGAATCTGACGGAGTAAGATATAGGCGAAATCGTGTAGATCTGCAGAAAACCCCTGAGAACTTTCATGTTAACCAACCTCAGGAAATGAAGAATACAGCTACAGTGTCCAAACCTGTGACAGTGACAAATTCGTGTGATCAGCACGCGGCAGCCAACAAACGAGCATCTTTGCTGCCAGTACCATCACGCTCTGATCGGTCAGCGACACCAGGTTCAGCGAGTTCAGATCAGTCTACTTTGATGTCATCGAGTGGTCGGGCCATCAAGAAACCACAGAAGTTCAACGACTATGTTCTTAACTCAGTTTCACGAATTCCAAAGTTGTGCCTACTCCGCAGTGACTGTAAACAGTACTCGGGTTAACTGAGCAATAAGTAATACTTCCTGATGAGTTACGGTAATGCAGTTAAAAATAATTCAGACGTTAGTTACTGTTCACTTACTAGATTATGTTGCAATGAACTTTATTGGATGAAAGCTTCTGTGGATTATTGGACATTAAGCAGTTCATCAAGTTAATGCATGTGAGTTCTGTTGATGAATTATGTTGCAATGAACTTTATTGGATAACAGCTTTTGTGGATTATTGGACATTAATAAGCAGTTCATCAAGTTAATGTATGTGAGTTCTGTTGATGAACTTTTTGTGGACTTGAACAGTGTGAATTCTAAACTTTAGAAGGGAGATGTAATGATCAACGTACAATGACTTGATCTATTGGTCGCACTAGTCATGCCTTGCATAGATTGATCGCTTAGTCACGTCTCTTACGTCATGTATCTGTCTGTGTGTCTTACCGGAATTACAGAAAAGTTCACGTTGTTATCGACGCTCTGTGTTTACTGTTTGTTTAAGTTATAATCAAACCCGGTAGAACATTACAATATTCATTTCTCATGAAATTTTATAATGTGAAGGCAAGATAAGAATAGTTGCAATTGTTTTACAAACCAAAATTAGATGGCCCTAGCACTAGCATTATTCGGGCTTGAATGTCCTATTAGTTACGTTAATTATACTTACCCCTGACTCGGTGTACACTCCATTTAGATCTACGTAGAAGCAATATCGTGTATTGAACCACCATCCTGCGTGAGAATTCTTGGCACAATGAAAGTCTGGTCCAGACTCATTTTCCTGGTCCACAGTAGAAAACTTCGCCCCGGAGTGATATAACCTGTTAACGAAGTAAATAGCTGTGGTATATTACGAACATCAACCATCTTTTTAGTCAGATTTGGTTTCTGTCGTCATTAGCCAAATTTACTGTATGCTAACAGAGATCTAGTGTAAGGAGCGGCAAAATATTGTACCGTATCGTGCAAGGCATTACGCGATGTCCCGAAACTTCGAGCTGGACTGACCAGAGCTCCGGATCAGATGGAAGAATAACAGGAAGGTGTTACATCACTTTGCTGGTCATTCTTAACGATCAATGAAATTCGGCGGTCACAAGAGTAGCAGTAAGACGTCAAATTCATTAGTAAAATGATGGTACGGAGGTCACGTCACGGATGCCATCACTTCACGTGACACCCGGGTCAAAGGTCACATCCGGGTCACTTTCGGTGACGTGACGGCTCAGCAAGTGTTATCTGCCCCTACATAAGACTTCAGTGACTTCCAATGTTAATCAACGGGGAATGCATGTATGGGATAGAGGTGTTTTTTTCTTGTGGATTTTACTATGGGTTGTGGCACCTTGTTTTCTTTATCTCGCGATGTAGAACACGATGGGAAAAATTATTTTTAAAAGTGTTGATGACGCATGCGCAGTAGGCAGACAGATCGAGGTGGACGTTTTGGGGTCTAGGCGGACCCATTGTGGTCCGATTGGGTTGTGTGAGGTATCAGTCTGAAGCATTCGTGTGTGGGACGTCATCACAGGCATGCGCACACATCCACAACCTGGTGTACCCTATGCCTCACGGGCTATAGGAGACAGGGTGCACCACAGGTGCGTGCGCATGCGTTTTGACGACGTCACTTCCGACCGTGGAGTCGGAGCTCTTATGCGCGCGATAAAGTCACTTTCGGCAATGTCCAGTGATGACGTCACTTTCATCAAGGGTCAGGAGGCAATGGTCACAATATGTGCGTGTGATGGTTGACAATGGGTACAGGCGTTACGATAGGGCGTTAATGCGTTGAGTTGAGGCGTTGAGATAGGGCGTTAAGGCGTTGGGACGGACGTTAAGGCGTATAGATAGGGCGTTATGGCGTTCAGACGGGCGTTAAGGCGTAACAAAGAGCATTGACGGGCGTCGCTGCATTTCGATGAATTAGTGGCAATTCCATGGAATATCTAGAAAATCAGAGCTTCTGAGCTATTTCACTAGGGCGCTGAAGCGTTAAGCTAGGCGCTGGCGGGCGTTACTTCAATAAAATCAAGCGTATCCTAAAGCCGTGCACATTTGACGTTCCATTCAGCAGACACTCTACCACGGTTTTCACGTGTACGACTTGTTCGAAGCCCTTCCGTCCCCTGGACAGTTTACGTTGTCACACACGTGCACGCCATAAAGTACCCAAGCATACATTGGCAGAGGGTGATATAGTCTTTAAGCATCCCAGTCAATTGAGACGTCACCAAAGTGTCATACACGGATCACGCTCGAGACCGGATATTTCATTATCCATGGAAATGCATACTCGAATGAAAGAACCCATGGAGGTCGATCCGCCGCCCCGAATTGAAGAGCCGATATAGATTGATCCCAGTGTCGAGGAGCCCTTCCATCTTCCTTCCCTACATCCTCGAATGGAAGAACCCATGGAGGTCGATCCGCCGCCTCGAATTGAAGAGCCGATATAGATTTATCCCAGTGTCGAGGAGCCCTTCCATCTTCCTTCCCTGCATCCTTGAATGGAAGAACCCATGGAGGTCGATCCGCCGCCTCGAATTAAAGAGCTGATGGAGACTGACCCGAGTGTTGAGGAGCCCTTCCATCTCCCTTCCCTGTCCACCAATGGGAGAACTAATAGCTCGGAGCTCCAGTATCCTGGACTGCCCGAAGACGCTCATAACGAACGGATCAGAGCAAACATGGCCGGAAATTGAAATTTCTGAAATGGCGGCTTCTGATTGGACAGGAGCCTACGAGAATTGTAAAGATATCCAAAGCGCCTCCCCCAGCGTGGGTACACTCTCAAAACGCAAATGTTAGATTTAACATCTAGAGGGTTGGAGGAGGGAAAGCCTTTAGAAAGTGTTGTATTCACCACTTTTATGTGTTAAATGTAACATTTTAAACTGTTGCTTCCAACGCTTAAAAGTGGTGAAACAACACTTTCTAAATGCTTTCCCTCCTCCAACCCTCTAGATGTTAAAGTGATCGTAAACCCTCAAGTAAAGTTTTCATCAAATGAAAGACCATTGCAAACTGTCTGGGAAAATATTTATTGTAATTTTTAAAGATTTTATTACGCAGAGTAAACTGCAAATAAAGCATGGTATTCTATGGTGGTCTGTTGCAATCATATTTAGGTCCAGTGACGTCACACTGCCTTAATACATATACTTCAAACTTTGTATGCACTTTCCAATGCTTGATTCAAGCTTAAGGTGTGTATACTTTGATACAAATACAAGCGTCTAGTCCGTCATTCATAATTCAGCCGTCGTCCATTAAAGAATATCCGCGTCCATAATCCATATCCATATAACAGTATTAGCACCAAATTCAAAGAAGACAATCATAGTATACATAAACATAGGCTAGTTTCCTGCAAGAGAGAAGCTGTCAACAGTTTTCAATGATGCCGACAAGACATCATGATGTTCCAAAAATATAAAATCCGTATCGCTGATCAGTATCCATAATAATCGTTCTAAAGTCGTTATCTAGAGAATGGTGTATCTCAGTCACGCTTTGATTGTGACTGTTCATATGAGCACCATGAGGATCTTGAAGTACATGGGTTCATACGGCCCCTAGCCCCGGGTTAAGCGGAATTAGACACAAGTTACGAAACGTAACGCCATAGATATTGCACGCTACGTTCGTATTTTGATATCAGCATGCGATATGTATCGCCAAATTTGAGAAACTTTGAGTGGAGGCGCTTGGAGGAATAGCCCTGTTTTATAAGTTTCTGCAACAATGTTTTGTGACGTTGATTGAAATCGTCACAATTAACACAGGATCTAGCAAATGCTACAAGGCGAGATATGTATACGCCATATGCAGGTCCCACTGGAATATTACTGTCCAGAAAGGGATAGTTTACGATGTCGAAATTGTAATCATCTCTTTTGTCAAAAAGTCGACGAGAGAGAATGCCCGCTTCATTTTTGTAGAGATATAGATCTAAATATGATGTGCCTGTAGGGCTATCTGTAGTTTCCTTCAAATCCAGTGAAGGTGGATATATATCCTTCACTGCGTCATTTATATAGCGATTATCCACAGCGAGAAGATCGTCTATATAGCGTTTGGTGAATGAGAAGGAACGGGCTTTGAATGGATCGGTTTTTGAAAGCGCCTGCATATAGTCATATTCATAAGAGAACAGATACAGGTCAACCAACAAGGGTGCGCAACAACACTTTCTAAATGCTTTGTTCCACTGTGCATGTTTCACCAAAATCTGGGAAATTAAATGCAAGATTCAAATTGACTTGACACTTGTGAGTTACCATCTCCCAGATTTTGTTGAAACATGCACATTGGAACAGTGAATCTGTGTTGAAACTCAAAGTATACACACCTTAAGCTTGAATCAAGCATTGGAAAGTGCATACAAAGTTTGAAATATATGTATTAAGGCAGTGTGACATCACTGGACCTAAATATGATTGCAACATACTATCGTAAAAAATTACAATAAATATTTTCCCACACTGTTTGCAATGGATTTTCATTTGATGGAAACTTTACTTGAGGGTTTACGATCACTTTAAATGTAACATTTGCGTTTTAATGATGTGCTGGAGGGGATAATAATATGATAGACCCGTCATCCTTATTGTTGTTATCTGTCCCCATCTTGGCATGAAAACGCAAGGGGTGGTTACAGACTGGGGCTTATGGTTCATGTAACCACTCACTCACCCACTCGCACTCAATCACTCACCATCGTCACTGCGTCAATGCGTTAAGACGGGCGTTGGCCACCCCTCACGGGCGTTGGGCACTCATTCACTCACTCCCAGTGTCCTTTCCCCACCATTCCCTGTCTGCGCATGCGCAGAATGATGGAAACACTCGACACACTAGCCCTGTCGGATGGTCCCCCACGAGAGTTTCACGATGACACCTCATACGACCCAATCGGTCCAATATTGGTCCGTCGCGACCCAAAAACGTCCATTCAAATATACTTTTTCTATTGCGCATGCGCAGATAGACAATATTCCCACCCACACCCATCCAGTTGGAAGCTTCCCCACGAATGCTTCAAACTGATACCTCATACAAGCCAATCCGACCATTATGGGTCCAATTAGACCCCAAAACGTCCGCCTCCATCTGCCTGCCTGCTGCGCATGCGTCATCAGCACTTTTGAAGAAAATGCCCTAGTGATCACTAGCCTCACACCGCTAAACCTGCACGCTTGTGCATGTGAGAAAGTTTGCCAATTATACTTGCCGATGGGCGGTGGTTCTCTACGGGTACTCCAGCTTGCTCCACCATTCAAACTGGCTATCACAATATGAGTGAAATAACCTTGTGTGTGCCATTAAGCCACCCCCCCCCACTTCTTTATCTCCTAAACTAAACATTGCCCCATCCCAACGTAAATCGTTAAATGACAGTGCGCTCGTTGTATAATGTTAGTTGACTCACAGTCTATCCGTAGTATTGCCACTGAATCTTCCGGCCAATCCGTTGGCCCCGATAATTAGACGGTATTTATCCTGTTCGTTCCTAATGTGGAAGTGTTCATACTCCGCAAAATAGTATTCTCCGGCAGCGTTCTTCAGATCTGCCCGGAATAGGTAACTTCCGTTGGCGGTGAAAGCTGCCAGGTTGTCGTTCCCCCACCAGAAATTACCAGACATATCACCAAAGCCGATCTTATAATCATTCCAAGTTCTATTGAAGAGCACAGAAGCATCGACCCTCCTGTTGAAATACAGAATGAATTGCTGAATTCATTTAAGCAGTTCATATATTCATTTTAAACTTCTAAAGGAATTCTAGATTTTTCTTTTGAAATCCATAACATGCTTACCATTTTTAATATAGGAATAAATGTGCAGTCGTTTTCTGGATTATAATATATCTTAGACACATTTGACTGGGCCGCTCACACGAACACGTATTGTATTTCTTGAACCAGAATTATCAGTTTCGAACAACCAGTTTGTACCAAGTGTTCAATTTTGCACATCCGAGTCGAAATAAATCCGTGGTTTCAAATCCGAGATGATATAAACATAAGTTGAACCGAGGCCTCGACTCGAACTTTTGGTGTTCATCTGAAAAATTTGAAACCATTTCCATTTAGTAAAAGTAAACGCTACTTTTCGTACAGTGTCGATTTTAGATGACGATCTAAATGCTGATGCAATTCTTTGATCTATTTTTAAAAGGAAACGCAACTTCCTGTTCAGTGCTTTGCCGATATTATGCAATTCAGATACTTGTATACATGAATACCTTTGGAAGACAATCCAGCCTTTATCGTTTGTGGTCATGTTGCACCACGCTTTAACTCGACCACCGTCATTCACCAATTCATATATTCCATCTGGAGCGGAATGCTCTTTCTGTTTGATGGCACTGCAACTCTTATAACGCACATCTGAAAGATTTAACATTTAAATGTTGAGACACTGATGTTACAATCATACCTTAGTCGTCAAGGGGTTAATATATTCGTTATAAGTGAAAATTATTCATAATTTATCCATATTAATGTGATGACAAGAGCCATGTACTGTACTAAACCCCAAATCTATCATTCTGGTCACATCTCTGCTGGTGTACACTCAGTTCAGATCATAATTATAATAATAATAATAATAATAATTATCTTTATTTAAATTCGATAACCCCATAGGAACCCCATAGGAACAAGCCTATTTTCATGGGGGTCGAAGGCTAAAACAATTGACATAATACAGCACAAACAATATATAGAGGATAAAACAAGATAGAATACATTAATACTATATACACTGAATTAATAAAATGAAGTGTTGTAACACTTGTCTATTACTCAGATATTTAAAGCAAGTATGTACAGTAAAACAGAGATAAAGTTATTAATATTTTAAATATTCTAAAAAAGCACACTATTTCACAGAGAAAAGTCTGATAAAAGAGATTATTTAAAAAAAGAAAAGAAAAAAGAAAAATAAATAAATAAATAAATAAATAAATGAAAAAAACTTTAAAAAAAAATAAAAATAAATAAAATGAGACAAAAAATTAAAAAAAAATTTTTTATAATAATAAAATAAATAAAAAATAAAAATATATATAATAAAATTCTATAACCACAATTGGCTGCATAGGACCAAAGAATAGCCCGTCATAGAAACGATAAAATAATATTTCATGGACTTAAATATTGGTTATATTGTACAACTCCGTTTAAAAGCGTCGACAGATGGTGCATTTTGTATGTTGAGAGGTAGTTCGTTAAAAAGGTGGGCTCCGTTTACTCTAAAAGACTGTTTGTACAATTCAGTCCTTGCAAAGGGGATATTTAAAATTTGTTTTGCGGAAGATCTTAATGTCCTACCACTTTGGTGATACTTAAAAAAATCTGACATGTATGTAGGTGAAGGACCATTAAGACATTTGTACACAGATAAAGCAGTAACATATTTAAGTCTAAAAGATGAAGGGCACCAGGAAAGCTGCTTATACATTTCGAGAGAGCTCACGTTGTTATCGCAGTCTAATATTAATCTCATGGCACGTTTCTGCAAAGTTTCCAATCGGTCCATGCGTGCCTGAGATCGTGGGCTCCATATTAAAAGACAATAATCCAAGTGCGGGAGAATAAAACTGTTATAAAACTGCCTCCGACGTCATATTAATGTGTCGTTCCCAAGACAGACTGTTTTCAACAATTACTCCAGTATCTTTTGATGATCCACATTGTTTAAAGTTTCTTCAATGAGCACCAAATCAAGAGAGAGCTTAGGTAGATGGGATCGTTTTTGGTGAGTAGTGACTAAACATACATGTGGTCTTCTCTGCGTTTGCACACATTTTATTGTTCGAACACCAATAGTTTACACCAGAGAGACCACTGCTCAGTTTCCGTTCAATCTCTGGAATACATTTGGCTGCAGCATGCAGCGAAGTATCGTCAGCAAAAATGTCACTTCCGCACTCAGTTGTATGAAGAGGTATGTCGTTAATATAGAGAATGAAGAGTAGAGGACCCAGAATTGAACCCTGTGGGACACCAACCTCTATTCCGACGTTATCAGATTGGGTCCCCTGAACAGGTACCCCTGAACACTGACACACTGTTGTCTGTTATCCAAATAGGATTTGAAGAAATCAAGCGCTGAATTTTAACTCCATAGATATATAATTTCTTAAAGGGAACGTAAACTCTGGTGAACGTCCGTGGCCAGTTAAAAGACTTTTCCTCATAGTATCCAAATCGTGTATCAGATATTTTACATTTTTTTTAAAGTAGTACTAAACGTTTTAACTTCGCTACACTGGAACAACATAGAGGCCTCCATGTTTGAAGAATCGTGACGTCACCGTACACTAGTTCTTCTGCCTCTGGAGGTAAAAACGTGTCAATTGGCAGAGGTGCAGTATTCGAGACTGTAGGTCACAAACATGAACGAGGATGAAAGTGCGACGTGTCGGGATTACCTGGCACCTTGTGAAAGCCAAATGCAGAGCAGCCCGACATGGTAGAATATCTGACAGAATCAGGCCGTATTCTACAATGAAACTAATCCATAACATTGCATCTGTCAGTCGGGGAACGGAGAGGTGCATAAAAACGACCATATGCGGCCATGTTATCTCAGCGCAGAGAATGTCCGATGACGTAGGAGATTATCGGCACAACTGAATATTACGCTTTCCCATTGGTTTAAAATCATGCCCAAAATAAACATGGCGGCGCCCTCAAGAAATTGCAAATCACAGTATTTTCTATGTTTGCGTCTTTCTCATTCATTGGGAAAAAATGGGAAAAAATCTTTGTCACGATTTTTTTAATCTATAGGGACTCTTATATAATTCCCGCGGTGTTTTACCACAGAGTTTACGTTCCCTTTAAGAATGGTCAGATGGTCTACCATGTCGAACGCTTTGCGAAGATCAAGGAAGAGTGCTCCAATAATGTTACCTTGATCTATTTGAGAGGTCCAGGAGTCCATCAAGTTGGTTAGAGCTGTCTGGCAAGAGTGAAAGGCGCGAAATCCCGATTGCCTCCCATACACCAGGTTATTTGCTTCCAAATAAATCACTAAATGTTCATGAACATGGCGTTCAAGTATCTTTGAAAGTGTGGGAAGTACACTAATTGGGTGATTACTGGGATCTGAACGCGCGCCTTTCTTGAAAAGAGGTATAACTTTTGCAATTTTCCAAATTTGTGGGAATATTCCAGTTTTGATACAAGAGTTAAATATATGCATCAGCGAAGGTGAGATAATAGTCGCGGACATTTTCAAAAATTTTACGGGGATGCCATCGAGTGCAGTTGCCTTTTTGTCGTCCATTCCAGCTAGCTGTGATTCAATAAAGCTTGTGGATGTTTCAGGGATATTGAACCAGGAAACAGGATTCTTTCTGCATGAAACGAAATCTTTCAATTTGTCAAAACAATTTGGATCACTCTCCTGATCACCTTCGGGCATATATTGTTGGACAATGGTTGAAAAGCAGTTATTAAATCCGTTGGCTATGGACGTAGCATCTGAAAACGTTTCGTCATTGAGATGAAGTTGCAATGGCGATGTCGGTGATTTACTGTTTGGCACAAGTTCACGCAGGTATTTCCAGAATTCTTTGATTGCGCTCTGGCCTTTATTTAGCAATCCGTTATAAAATACACGTTTTGCATTATGTATTGAAATCTTTACCATGTTGCGCCAGTATTTAACACTGTCTTTGTCATGTTTATTGCTAGCTTTATCTCTCTGAGACATAGCAAACGTTATTTTATCGTCCCACCACTCGGAACGTTTTCGGTACCTCACGCGTTTTCCCTGAGTGGCGCATGCGCATTGAGGACTGCCGTGTAAAGGTCCAACCAAATCCCAAGTTTGTCGTTCGGATCGTCGAAACATTCAATGACGCTCCACGGCTGCTGCTCTAAGGCCTGTAGAAACTCCTGTTCATCGAATATAGCCATGCATCTATATTTATTTGTACCGTTGTTTAGGTTTCTACTATTAGCAAGTTTCCGAGTAACACATACCGGAAAATGATCACTGATCTTGTAGTTTGGAACAAAACTTTGAGTTATATTTTCAGGACAGGACACAAAAATGTGATCAATAAGGGTATTCTGTGGTGTCTGTACTTTTGCTTCTCACCGACCCACCCTCTTATTGCTGAACGATGTTAAACATTATCTCTCTCTCCCTCATACCATTCAGCTGTTGATATCGCTAGGGAGCCTTGGAAGCTCCACAGTCATTCCATTTTCTACGTCTGCAATAACAGGGGGCGCCGCGTTTGCGTGGTACACTTGCTCTGCGTCTGCAAAGCAATAATAGGGGGCACCGCGTTTGCTTGTTACAATTGCTCTGGCTCTGAGGGACTCACCTGTGGCTCTGGTGGTCATGCCGGAGTGTGACACATGCACGTCGTACACATAGCATACGACTATCGCTGTCGCACATCGCTCTAGCTCTGTCAGACCCTAAGGGCCTTTTCACACTGGACGCGGAAGCGGCGCATGCGAATTCGATTGGCTAACTTTGCCGCTCCTCCGCTCTGGGGGTATCACAACAGATGCAACGCAATTGCATTATCACGGGGATCAAACGAAATGGAGGAGGTCGAGAAAGAACGTCTTCTGCTTCTTCTCGTCAACAGACGAAGAAAAAGACACAGTGGTTGGTCAGTATCGAAATCGCCGAGGCAGCTGACGTGAGCGACGCGATCGAAAATGTAAATTGGACCTCTGTATTCTCTTTGGCACGTTTCATGCGGTGTGTAAGCTAAACTCACAAACCATTATTCCAATTCTTAAGCGATTCTTTCGCGCCGCTTCGCCGCGTCCGGTGTGAAAAGGTTCCTTTGGTTACGTCAGCTAACGAATTACGCATCGCTGGGGTGTATCAATTCAGGTTAGATTCGTCATTTATCCAGGTCATGCAGTCAAAGCATCTCATAATGACTGTATTTAATGACCAGAACTCCATAATGGAGATCGCGTACAATTCCTTGTGTTTACAAGGCGGATAAAACACAGCAATGTTACATCATACCTTCATGTGCTTCTCTGTCTTTGGTGTCGCGTGAAAGTACCGTTTTGTTATTAATATTGTTAGATTCTTGCATGTGAAAATATTTTAGCACTACCGAATTTGTCTAAAATGACCAATTGTGGTTCAAATGAGAACAAAATGATCCCCGCATAGGAATCCACTCTGTCAGTAGTGGAAGTAAGTTCTCTTGGAATAAGATTCATAAAACCAGAACCTTTTCGGATGAAACTAGCATCCATATCTTACTTATAGTAATTTACGCCCGTGAGTCAGGAAGCCTGGTTACTGGACTTACTAACCTCCAAACAGGGTTATCTCCCCTTCTGCCAGTCGATCGACCCTGCCCTCAGTCAATTATACAGGGCGAAAAAACGCCCTGTCAATCTCCGTACAGTGGGTCTTCACCAAGCAATGTAGCCTTTGACGGAGATTAAAAGTGCGAGATTATCCGAACTACTCTATATCGCATCAACTTGAATTAACCAGAATTAATAAACTGTAGTACATCTGGGGGATTTGGCGAACACAACAAACAATCGGTGACTACGGGTAATTAAATAAATGTTCATCTCTTTACAAGAACAACAACAACAACATTAGGCCTACATCAAGGCTAACGGTCGTTTGTTTGAAAACAAATCATCGATGCTTGTTTTGTCGGAATCGAATGGTCCCGCACATTCACACCTGAATTCAGTTATCCTTGTATTTAGTATGTGGATAAGGACTGTTTTTGGCTGATAAAATTCAGGTTTTGTGAAATGATGTTTTGGTAAATGGCTATAGATAAGATAAGATAACTTTATCGACACTAAAACACAGTCACATGGCTGGTTATATGGTCATTTGGCACAAAAGAACGAAAATACAACTGTCAGTGTAAAACAATCACATTTAACAAACAGGTTGAAGTATATATATGTAAATTGACTGAGGGCAGGGTCGATCGACTGGCAGAAGGGGAGATATCCCTGTTTGGAGGTTGTGGATTTGCGTGTAACTCACGAACTGATTTCTGGAATTCTTACTAATATCAAATCACACAATCGCTGTCAAAAGTAGATTGACCTTCATGAATATGGATTAGCAAACCAGACTAGTAGTATAGAAAGCGTATTTAAACGCAACTTGACCTACTTATTTGTTCCCCCGGGTAAACTTTAAGGGGGAACCCAGGTTAAAGTATAGGAAGCGGCCATTTACGGCCTTTGACCTCTGAGGCCGTGTAGAGGTCAAGGCCCCTATAGTTCCAACAGGTGGCGCCCCCTCTTTCACCTCGAATTCCTCCGCGGTGATGCCGTCGCTGGAAAAAGCTTCCACGGAGAAAAAGTACTCCCTAGACTTCAAATACGCTGCATGGTCCGATTGGGTCGAGTGAGGTATCAAAGTGAAGCATTCGTGAAGGGGCATCCAGTCATGGGTGGGTCCATGTAAAATTAGGATTTTTGCCGGAACTATAAACAGCGGAACACGGACTTTACCCCTAAAATAGAGGAAAACACCTATCAACTCTAGCCAAAAGGGCTAATATCGGCCCCCGGGTTTATTGAGGCCTGCCTATCCAGTCAATGGGGTGGGTGCATGTAAAATTAGGATTGTTTTCCGAAAATATAAAAAGCGGAACTCGGACTTTACCCCTACAATAGGGGTCTGTATTATACAATATAAGGGAAAATGCCTGTATGGGGGGAGGGGTGGTCAAATTTTTTTGTGGGCTTTACTATGGCTTGTGGGGTCTCGTTTTTCTCGTCTCGCCAAGAAAATGACAATGGGAAGGGTCCCGGGGCGAATCGGTGAAATTTTTGGGAAAAGTCACCGAGGTCTGTATATAGGCTCATACTGGCTATATGGGGGGAGGGGTGGTCAATTGTTTTTGTGGGCTTTACTATGGGTTGTGGGGTCTCGTTTTTCTCGTCTCGCCGAGAAAAACACAATGGAAAAGTCACCGAGGTCTGTATATAGGCCTATAGGCTGGCTATGGGGGGTATAGGTCCAACCTGGAAAATTCACACACGTTCATTGTGATATGGGTTGTTTGGTCTTGTTTTTCACGTCTCGTCATTTAGAACACGATGGGAAGGGTCCCGGAGCGAAACGGTGAAATTTTTGGAAAAGTGCAATATAGCCCATATAGCTCCATACTAGCTATATGGGGGTATAGGTTCAACCTGGGAAATTCACACGCGTTCATTGTGATATGGGTTGCTTGGATTTGTTTTTCACGTCTAGTCATTTAGAACACGATGGGAAGGGTCTCGGAGCGCAACGGTGAAATTTTTGGAAAAGTACCATATAGCCCATTTAGTCCCGTACTGGCTATATGGGGGTACGGTTCAACCTTGGAAATTCACACACGTTCATTGTGATATGGGCTGTTTGGATTTGTTTTTCACGTCTGGTCATTTAGAACACGATGGGTAGGGTCCCGGAGCGAAACGGTGAAATTTTTGGAAAAGTTCACCGAGGCCTGGGTAGGCCCATAGGCCTATACTGCATGGCTATGGGGGTATAGGCCCATACGGGGTGGGCGTTTTGGGGTCTAGGTGAGCCCCTAATGATCCTATGATGTCGTATGAGGTCTTATTTTGAAGCTCTCGTGGAGGAGCATCCGACTGGACTAATGGTTCATCCGTGTTCAATAGTCTGCGCATGCGCAGTCTGGCCGTAGTATAGAAAGCGGCCATTTTGGGTGGTATGTGGGTGTGTGTTTGGGGTAGAGATGGACCGCTATGGGTCCGAATGGGTCGTGGAAGGTGTCAAAGTGAAGCTTGTGTGGGTTAGAGTCAGAATGGTGTGTTTTTAAGTGCAAGTCGCGTCAATCTGCGCATGCGCAGTTGGTTGTAGTAAGTAAAGTGGCCATTTTGGGGCAGTACAGGAAGATATTTGGGGTCGAGATGGACCATCCTTGGTCCGAATGCGTCCTGGAAGGTGTCATCTTGTAGCTCTCGGGGTGTAGACCCCGATTTGAGGGCTGCCCACGTCACCTGTGACGTCATCAGTACGAGTAGTAGCGAAAGTGGGCATTTTGGGGCAGTGAAGGAAGGTATTTGGGGTAGAGAGGGACCATCTTTGGTCTGAATGTGTCTAGGGAAGTGTCATGTTGTAGCTCTCGGGGTGTACATCCCGATTTGAGGGATGTCCGCGTCACCTGTGACGTCATCGGTGACGTCATCAGTACGAGTAGTAGCGAAAGTGGGCATTTTAGGGCAGTACAGGAAGGTATTTGGGGTAGATATGGACCATACTTGGTCCGAATGCGTCGTGAGAGGTGTCATGTTGTAACTCTCGGGGTGTACACTCCGATTTGAGGCATGTCCGCAGCATCTGTGACGTCATTGGTGACGTCATCAGTACGAGTAGTAGCGAAAGCGGGTATTTTGGGGCAGTGAAGGAATGTATTTGGTGTAGAGATGGACCATCCTTGGTCCGAATGCGTCGTGTGAGGCGTCATCTTGTAGCAACGCCCGCCAACACCAAGCTCAATGATTCAACGCCCTGGTGAAATAGCTCAGAAGCTCTGATTTTCTAGATATTCCATGGAATTGTCACTCATTCTTCGAAATGCAATGACGTCCGTCGTTACGCCTTAACAGACCGGAGAGAGTACAACAACAGCAACAACAACAAGGATGGCACATGAGAGAACAACAACAACAACAAGTTTTTTCCATATAGTTTATTCTCCTCAATTACAAGCGTCTAGTCCGTCATTCATAATCCAGCCGTCGTCCATTAGAGAATATCCGCGTCCATAATCCAAAGACCTATTCCATATTCCATATAACAGTATTAGCACCAAATTCAAAAAGACAATCATAGTATACACAAACATAAACATGGTTCGTCCGTGTTCAATAGTCTGCGCATGCGCAGTCTGGCCGTAGTATAGAAAGCGGCCATTTTGGGTGGTATGTGGGTGTGTGTTCTGGGTAGAGATGGACCGCTATGGGTCCGAATGGGTCGTGGAAGGTGTCAAAGTGAAGCTTGTGTGGGTTAGAGTCAGAATGGTGTGTTTTTAAGTGCAAATCGCGTCAATCTGCGCATGCGCAGTTGGTTGTAGTAAGTAAAGTGGCCATTTTGGGGCAGTACAGGAAGATATTTGGGGTCGAGATGGACCATCCTTGGTCCGAATGCGTTCTGGAAGGTGTCATCTTGTAGCTCTCGGGGTGTAGACCCCGATTTGAGGGCTGCCGACGTCACCTGTGACGTCATCGGTGACGTCATCAGTATCAGGAAATTGTAGATATCTTGAATAGGGCGATGACGGAGGAAACAGTGCCGTATCATGGGCCAATGGCGCCGATAGATGTCACTCACTGGATGGGCGTCCTGTAAGAGATCGCTGGGAACATCCACCGCATCTTCCAGAAAATGTTCGTTGCTGTCAGGCGTATGACTGGGAACAGTAATGCTAGGGACCGGCTGGATATCTAGGCTCTTCTGAACTGTGGGTATAGGCGGGCTCTCCGTGATCGCATCACCAGTGGCATTCGTCTCCCCGGGTTCATCTTCAGTGGGTCTGTCCCTCCTGGGTGCCTCTTTAGTGGAAAGTTGTCCCTCATGCCGTGGTGACGGACCATGAATCAAACGCTCATGCCGTCGTAACTGACTGGGTCGTTTGAAGAGTTGACCACATTCTTCGCATGGACGCTTGGGTGGCCCATGAATTGAACGTTCATGGCGCTGTAAATGATCCGGGCGCTGAAACGACAGTGTACATATCGTACAGCTATACCGGGCGGTTTCGGCGTGCTTGGTAGCCTCATGGCGGCGCAAGTCGTGCAGACGAGTGAATGATTTCGAGCACGTAGTACAAGTGAACATCTTAGTGGTTGACAGAGTGTCTGATGAAACGGCCAGGCCGCTTCCCTTTTATAGCAAGCTAGCTGGTGATCTATTTTTAGCACAATCAGATCAACTTGGACATTCCGTGTCTTTTCGGTGACGTGCGTCACTATTCGGGCACCTCCGTGTCTCTTCGGTAACCTCCGTGTCTTTTCGGCAACCTCCGTGTCTCTTCGGTCATCTCCGTGTCTTTTCGGTGACGTCCGTGACTTTTCGGGCACCTCCGTGTCTCTTCGGTAACCTCCGTGACATCTTCGGTCACCTCCGTGTCTCTTCGGTGACCTCCGTGACATCTTCGGTAACCTCCGTGTCTCTTCGGGCACCTCCGTGACATCTTCTGTCACCTCCGTGTCTCTTCGGTGACCTCCGTGACATCTTCGGTAACCTCCGTGTCTCTTCGGGCACCTCCGTGACATCTTCGGTCACCTCCGTGTCTCTTCGGTCACCTCCGTAACTAACCGGCTGTTCAGGTGTAAACCCCGATGTACCCGTATGGAACACGCAGCTAAAGGACCCGGATAGAAGTACCCGGATGTAGCCGCGGACGTCATTGACAAGAGCCCGGATGTACAAGAACCCGGATGTACCCGGATGTAAAAGTCCCCGGATGTAAAAGTGCCCGGATGTATGCTTGCGTGTACGCGTGTGTGTGTCTGCGTATGCATGTGTGCATGCGTCTGTGTGTGCGTGTGTGTGTGCGTGCGTGCGTGTATGCAAGAGTGTGTATGCGTCTGTGCGTGCGTGCGTGCGTGCGTGTATGCAAGAGTGTGTATGCGTCTGTGTGTGTGTTCGTGTGTATCTGTGTGTGTACGTATGCGTGCATGTGCGTATGCGTGTATGTGTGTATGCGTCTGTGTGTATGCGTCTGTGTGCGTGTGTGTGGGTGTGTACACGTGTCTGTGTGCGTGTGTGTGTGTGCTTGTGTGTGTGGGTCACCGTGTGCCATGATACAGACAGATGAGAGGAAGAAAGATCTACACGTTCACAAGTGACGTCACTTCCGAGCAGCGCATGGGTCAAAGGTTACTTCCGGACTATATGGACACGTGTGAACGTGTAGATCTTTCTTCCTCTAATCTGTCTGTATCATGGCACACGGTGACACACACACCTACACACAGACGTATATACACACACATGCTGCATACACACACACGCACGCACCAATACACGCATAAGCCGTAATATGAGGTCCGACACATTTTACCGGAATTGGGGACATCGAAACCAGGGACCTTTTCAAGCAATCCGAGCACATGGACATAAGTGCTGTGCCTTCTAAGTTACATTCCCACACCGTTTTGCTATTGTGTATCTACAACGAAATAGGTAAAATGAATAATGATATTTCACCGGAATCCGTGAGCCACCAGATGTGTGACTTTCCGTGACATGTGTGACTTTTCTAGGTCCATGTTGTGTGACATTCAGAGACAGAAGTCATGTGTGACAAAATGGGGACCTAAGCCGTGTGACATTTTGAGACCTAACTCAAGTGTGACTTTCGGAGGCATAATTATTTGACTGTCCGAAACATGCTATATATTTCAAAGAAAAACAATGCAGCCTAAGATTTATTGGACTAATTGTAGGCATTAAAGCAGATGAATGTGGCTGACAATACTGACAATGAATGCGTATAAGATGCATACAACGGCCGACTTGTACATTATTAAGGAAACAAGGAAGGGCCTCTGTGCATTGACTCGTAACTTCAGCTAAACAGTTACTGGTACGCATAATGTCACTTTGCCCTATCTTTGAACCCAGGAGAATATTTTGAAGTGGTGATAGCTGGCATACTTTCATGTAATATTCACTAAATTATGCATTAATCTTAGCACAATGACACTTTCTTTAGTGGGAAAATATAGTACATAAGTATAACATTCTGTCAACTAACACCAGTTTAATATATCCTCATGGTTTAAAAGATAGGGCAAAGCGAAATTATACGAACCAGTATTTGATCAGCAGAAGGATCTTCTTTGTTCTCTCAATTATGTGCAAAGGGCAAATAGGGCACATTCAGGGCTGCGGAATGTGACCAAATCAATGTTGTTTGTTCTGCCATATATACAAACTACTTCGTAGGGGCTATACTCGAATTAGCATATAACGGTACAAAAAATGCTTCGAGGGGCTATATTCCATATAATCCAAGAGCTAGGGCACTTTTAATTGTACGTCGGAGGCCAAAAGGTTTGAGCATGTTTTTTTGACCAGAATTTCGTGCGGAATCTGAAAACGCTCGTCTTGGTCGTCAAAGCTGCTGCATACTGGATGAAAAACGCGATTTGTCGATTTTTTTAAACCAAATTATCAAGGAAATTGAGAAAACGAATGTATAATTACTAAATATTTAACTGCGCGTCCATATTTGGCTCCAAATTGAAGGTGCTGAACTGGTCCAATCATACACAAGACAAAAAGCTGTATGTAATTGATTAAATGGTCTCACGCGATTATTTCGTCCAAAATGATGTTAAAATTGCTCAAATCCATAAAACATATCGCTAGAATTATCTCGCTGATATCTGTATTTGAACTGGTAGTTTATTTTCATGCATCCAGAAAACTGACGACCGCCACTATAGGCATTCAGCAATACCAAATATGACCATATCACCCGATTATTGTGGCAAAATACGCCATAAAGTTACCCATACCCCCTTTTCAGCAAAATATGCTGAATGTGAATTTTTCCGGAAGAGAGATGATTTAGCTCCAGAATCTGGCTCATCTTCGCGAATAGAGAGCTGAAACTTCAACAACCTGTATTTGGACCATTATATATCAAACGATGCAACTTGTGTTTCAGTGGCCATCATACTGACGTCACGATGACATCATGAATTAACATTATTTTATCGGAATTTTTCATTTATTTTTACATTTTTTTTATTCAGACTGATACCCTATATCCTGCGCGACTTAGCTGTGCTAATATGCTGAACGCGACCTTAAACCTTAATTCTCTCTGCTGCAATTATACCGGCTGATCAACTATTTACAATGTAACAGACTGATGTACTTAACAGAAAACAAATGTTTCTGTTGCAGTATAGTAATGGTGTCCTTTGTTAAGTTTGTTGCAGAAACAATGAGCAGAACTGAGCCACAAGGAAAACAGAAAGCTTTTATCAGACAGCTTAAACGCGCCCCCTCTTCAAACCTATAGACACGTACATCTAACCCCTCCGCTCATCATGAGTAAAATTTTAATTTCCATAACCAGGCATGTCTTGTGGTCGACATGGCTGTCATTTCGAATTCGACCATTATATTTCTATTTTGGGGATATGCAAATAATTTCAAAATGGTCATAAGGAGTTCGGCTATGCATAGATATATCGATTTTGATAAATTTAGACAATGACCGGAGAACAATGCCTTGAACTAAGCGAGTCATGAAAAATATGATTTTTAGATGACCCCCATATGGCCGCCATTTTGAATTTGACTATCAAGTCTTGAACTTAGGGATACACAATAGATTCAAAATGGGCGTAAGATGCTAGGTTATGCTTATATATCCATCTGTTCTGATATATTAGCGCAATGATCTGAGACTAGTACCTTGACTTTCAGAGGAACAAATATGACCGTCATTTTGCATTTGTTCATCATGTCTTGATCTTGACGAAAAGAAAATAGATTCAAAATGAGCGTAAGATGTTAGGCTATGCTTATATATCGGTTTTGAAACAATTGAACAGTGAGCTGAGCATAATGCCTTGAACAAAACGAGTAACATGAAAAAAATAAGATTTTCGGATGACCCAATATGGCCGCCATTTTTAATTTTACGTCAAATCTTGATTCAGAGATATGTAAATAGATTCAAAATGGGTGTAAGCTGTCAGGTTATTCTAAGATATCTTTCACATTTGATAAACTTGCGCTGTGAGCTAAGAAGCTAAGAAGAATGCCTTTGGCAAAAAGAGCACGATGAAGAAAGTATGATTTTCAGATGACCCCATAGGACCGCCATATTGAATTTTTCCGGCATATCTTAATCCATTCGCAACTTCTCCGGATCTCCGGTTTGAGAGAATCGGTCCCCTTCGTAGATTTCCGCTCGGGAGTTCCGAATGATCTTAATCTTGAAGAAAAGCAAAAAGACTCAAAATGGGCGTAAGATGCTAGGCTATACTTATACATATCTCTCAGTTTTGGTATAACTTTTAACAACGACTCCAGAATAATGCCTTGACTAAAAGGAGCAACATGAAAAAGTATGATTTTCAGATGACTCGATTTTTGACCATCAAATCTTGAACTTAGGGATATATAAATAGATTCAAAATGAGAATAAGATGCCAAGCTATGCTTAAAGACCCCTCAGTTTTGACAAATTTGCGCATTGGGCTTAGAATCCCTTGATTCTGTATGACTCGAACTATATGAAAAACGTGAACAGGTGTGATTTTCAAATTACCCCACCTGTCGGCCATTTGAATTAAAGCATAATATTTTAAGCTGAAAATTATGCAAATATATTAAAAATATGCGTAAGGCCATAGACTTTGATGTGAGATCCCTTGGTGTTCAACAGTTGAAAACTTTGCACACTGAACTGAGAATAACGCCTTTCAGATGAACACTGAAAAAGCGCGATTTTCGGATGCTCCCACATGAGCGCTTAATCAATAGAATTTCGGAAATGGGTGCAAAATCGTCCCAATATAATATCCTAAAACACTGGCAAGTCTTGGATTTTTAATCATTTCGGTGATACCGCGGAAAGTTCAAAAGAGTGCTAAATTTCCATAGGGTTATACAAAACTACGTCAAACACAGGAAAGCAAATCTTGCACCAACAATTTTCTTGATCGGGAAGGATCAATCTATAAGGAACTGTATGTTGCCAATAATTTACAAACAAACAAAAAAATCAAAGAATTATGCCCCTGCACTAAGAAGCCAAAATATGATGTAAAGCTAATAATTGGGCCAATATGGTATATTTATTGACTTTATAAATCACTGATATACATATTTTATTGTCTGTATTAAAGCTTACACTTTTCTTTTTGCGTAGAATCTTTGCTTTTTTTCTACCACAAAAGATATCCAATTATCACGTTTCAACAGAGATAGTAGCAGGAGTTAAATATATCAGTACGAAAAAAGTAAAAAAAATAAATATATACGATAAAATTCGAGAATAACGTTTGGAGTCCATGATGTTAAAGTGACGTCAGTATGACGGTCAGTGAGATATATATTGCATTGTTTGACACAGCATGACCCAAATACGGTTGTTTTTCAACAACCCAACTCTCAATTCGCAAAGATGAGCCAAATATAGTGGGGCTAAATCGTGGTCTCTGCAAACGGAAATAGGGGGGTAGGGTAAATTCAGACCAAATTTTGCCACGATGGTGGGGTGTCCATGGTCATATTTAGTATTGCTGAATGCACAATGGCTGTCGTCAGTTTTCTGGATGCAGGTAAATAACCTACTCGTTGGAATAAAGATATCAGCATGAAAATTCCAGCGATATGTTTGATTGATTTGGTCAATTTTAACTTCATTTTGGACGAAATAATCATTTGAGACCAAGGTAATCAATTACATATGGCTTTTTCTCAAGTGTATAGTTCAGCACCTTCAATTTGGGGTCGAATATGGAGGCACAGCTAAATATTTGATAATTATACATTCGTTTTAATAATTTCGTTGAAAATTTGGTAAAAAAAATCGACAAATCGCGTTTTCCATCCGGTATGCAGCAGCTTTGGCAACCAAGACGCGCGTTGTCAGCACAAAACGTTTGGCCTCCGACGTACAACTAAAAGTGCCCTAGCTCTTGGACTAATAACAAATTGCCATTACTGTAGTATAAAACCATTGCGACAGAGAGATGAAGGATTTCATGGGAACGATTCTCGGGGGTAGGCCTATTATCTTTTGGCCGGCATAGCTCAGATAGTAAGCGCAACTCTACGGATTAGAGAGGTCGTGATTTAGATTCCCGCTGACGGCTAAATTATTATTTCTCTCGAAAATTATTTCCACAAAAAATAAATTACTTAGTGGGGGTTATATTCCATACCAAACTGCCATTTCTGAAGCCAGTTGCGCACATTGTACCACCGATAAAGAATGGATATAGGCCTTCACTGTGTCAAATCACGGAGGTTTTTACCCATGGGTCGGTATAGCTCAAATGATAAGAGCATCTAACGGCTAAATTATTCTTTCTCGCGAAAATGTGGGGGCTATGCTCCATACCAAATTGCCTGATATTGCTTTTCTTGACGGCCGCCATCGGCGTCATGGAAACGTCCATTGTACGATCACCCATAAACTGAGGAGCGACCATGACACCATCCCTTGTACGCTCGCCCATAAAAGCAGCCCTGTTAGACAGATGAACACAGCTCTTTCTTCACAGTCAACTCATCAGTGTCGATCATAGTTGTTTAGAGTGGGGGAAGAGTACACAAGGCATTAGAAGGATATCCATCCAGCGCAGATGAGCCCAATGAGGTTGAAACACTATCCATTGATAGTCAGACAAAGAGATTATCTGCAGATTATCCCTGGAAAGCTGGAGCATGGATGAAGACGAAGAGGAAGGGAAATGCTCATTATGGGACAACATTAATTGTGACTGCAGCTCCTAATACGCACGTCCGGCTATCCAAGAAGTGGACAATGGCGCAGAGAACTAACTGGCGACGTATCTCCACAGGAAAATGACTTGCCTCTTTATGAACGCTACACCTTGTCACACTTGAAACGGAGCACGATTGCTGGCAGAAGCAGATACATCGATAAAACCAGGCATAACTCGGAAGAGAATATGGAGTTACCACCGAAAAAGGCACAGGTAAAAAGCCGCAAAACTGCGAAAACAGCTGTTAAAGGACATGTTGACTTTAGATGTCCCGGAATGGCAAATTTGTCACAATTATGTCACAGATTCTTTCGAAATAGCTTAGATGTTAGGACTTCTAAATATACACAAATCAGCTCCCTCAGCTGGGGTATGATGTGACAGGGATAATAAAGAGTTAGCCAAGTTGACCTGGCTTCGTTCGTTCCTACTACGCCAGGATGCCTCTCAATGAACTTACATGTACACTCCGGGATCACACGGCTCCATGGGTCGTTCGGCTCCATCCGGCAATAAAACAACCCCTCCCAGCTCTCTGTCCATTTGTTTTATCGAATTCGGCAAAGAGTTTGATTGCCGTGAAGAGCTCATTCATCTGCAATCAGTCTTCAAACATCAACGGTCGGTTGAATTCGCCGCCATTATATTCATACGTGTCACGTGATCAGCAACGTATCGTGCGATCACGTGACCGGCGGTACGAAAATAATGGCGGAAGTTCAACCGGTCGTTGTTGTTTGAAGACTGATTGCAGACGGATGAGCTCTTTACGGCAATCAAACTCTTTGCCGAACTCGATAAAACAAATAGTCAGAGAGCTGTGAGGGATTGTTTTATTGCCGGATGGAGCCGAATGACCCATGGAGCCGTTTGATCCCGGAGTGTACATGTAAGTTCATTGAGAGGCATCATGGCGTAGTAGGAACGAATGAAGCCATGTCAACTTGGCTAATAAAGAGTGTGAAAAATTAAACATTTATAAATAATGTTAGTGTTTGTTATCAAATCAAACCTGTTATCACTTAAATGCCAATATCCTCCATTTGGAGATCTCCTGCAAACAAAATTATCTCCCTTGATCGCTGCGTCGATTGTCCGCCAGGTGGCGTGCTCTCCGCGCATGTCCATCACTCTTTTTCCCATGTTGAGCAAGACCTGTTTTGAGTCAAGGCCGAGCAAAGAGGGGAGGATGGGTTGGGCAAATCAACGTTGATAACAGGTTTGATTTGATAACAAACACTAACATTATTTATAAATGTTTAATGTTTGTGTCTCAAATCTTCACCTGTTATCACTTAAATGCCAGACTCCCAACAGAGGAGGTTGGGTAGCCGGCCTTGTGACTTGCTTTTGGATTAAGTGGAGCACGCCTTGTTCTGATTTTGTAAATCTAATATGCCCAGTAATATCCTGATAATTCCCGTGTCGTATAGAGGCGTAGGGAGTTCGAGGTATTACAAGTAATGCGGCGAGAGGTGGACTCTGTTCCTACCCTTTGCTCGCATACTTGGCTAGATAATCAGATGCCATCGTGATGCCTTGAAGTCCCTTCGTCTCCGGCATGGTCTGTCCTCTATGCTTGTGGAATTGTCGGGATCTTGCTTGCTTGATCGGCGCCCCCCCCCCCTTTTTTGATAGGAGTGGTAGACTATACCCTGGGCTGTGGCTATAGGTCCAGTGTAGTCATCCTATCTGTCTGCACAGACATGTCTGAAGATAGCAACCAGCATGAGTTGAATTGATCGTCCAAGCGCAGGTGTCAACAGTATCGTTCAACGATAAGTTTTCCCCAAAGTGGCCCGGACGTCACACTGGCTCTAATCTTGTGAGACGATGTCTCCATAAAGGAGAAGGAGCGTTGATGGCGAGTTGGTTAAACCAGTCGGCAGTCTTCTTCAACCCAGACGGTGATCATGGACTAGTGATGTCCGCTGATGGGTCTGTTAGAAGTGATGAGAGAGGAAGACAGCTGGAACCCCTTGTCGGTTCTATAAAGAGTGCTCCAGGCCTCTGACTGGATATAAAAAACCTCTTCTCCTCCAGCAGGTACACGAAATCTGTTAGCGCTGGAATCTGGTACAGTCTTTGGACGTCTGGTCCCTGACGTATGGAATCGTTCTAAATGACGAAATCCGGGATGGGATGAAAGGATCTGGTTGACCAGTCTGTCATCCCTGTCAAGGAACTAGGTTCTACTGTGCAATGCTATGATTGTGTAGTGAAGACTGTCATGGAGCTGTCTTGTAGGACAGGATCTTGACTGCAGTTGGTAGAACTGGTTTGAATGGCAGGCGCAAGAATGCCCTAGTATCACATCCAGGTCTCCTTGGGTGGTAATTGATGTGTTCGGCGAGACTGTAAGGTGAAGACCATGGAAAGCCGAAATGCTGAAATGTAGTCGGTTCCGTCGGTGAACTTGACAACCCTGGATGATGCTGAGTGATACCCCTGTGTACTGCTTGACTGAGATTCCCTGCCCTGATACAGATACAGAAGGAAAACCCAGCTGTTGCTGGAACAGAAACAGTGTTGGCCACAGGTCCTCTACTATAGTACATTCTCGGGGCTTGATGCGACTGTACCGTAAATAGTAGCTTGCTGCTGTCATTGTCTGTACAATTTGATCCTGGAGAAAAACCCTGGTCTGCAAGGAAAATCTGGACCGTAGCAGACGTGGGGGTTCGGCCGTTGTGGGTCCCGGTGCCTCCGTGGAAAAGTGATCTTCCGGTTGTAGTACCTTGTAGGACTTGGAGGAAGCTGTCGGCGGGAACCCTGAAGTGATGTGAAACACATGGTGTTGTGACATGGTATTGCTGATACCGTGCTGTTAGGACCAGTGTCGATGTTTCTAGAAGACAGTGACTGGAATCTTGCTCCCCCCCAAACTTGACGCAACTGACGACCGTGCTGAACGTTCGTAATCAATGCTGATGTGTTGTACAACCGCAACCTCCAAGGGGGACCGCCTTCTTAGCGTAGATATCCCTAAGGAAGATGATGCGTTGCTTGTCTATCGTGGTATCCATGTGATGTGTCGGCTATCTGTTGCCGGACTAATGGACCCCTCTAAGCTATGAATTCCGCATCGGTGAATGTGAACTTCTATGTGCTCGGTTGAAACTGACTCCGGCATCGCCACTCTGGGAGGGGGTGAAGATGTTCCGGGACGAGCATCCTTAGATTGCTTGTTCTTGCCCTCAGGATCAGTTGTAGTTGAGAAACTGTAATGAGGAGTACCTGGAGCTAGCCAAAACTGTGCTAGGTCCCGGGTCAGTAGTAGACTGTAATTCCATCCAACGGACCTCTGGGTCATGGTGTTGATGGTCTGGTTCTCGGTGCAGGTTCCATATGCCGGAAACCTGCTTGCCGCTTGAATGTAGCCGTACTACATAATCCGTGGGGTCCCTGGAAATATCCCTGGACCGCCATGATCATCGAGGCGAAACTCGAAAAAGGCCTCTGGAAACGTCAAAAAGTGACGACAATCGGGAGTCGGAGTCCAACTCCTGTAGAGTCGAATATGCTCAGTAAGTGTCCGGCTCCGTCGTCTGGTCCGGTCTCTACTGTCATCCCGATGAATGCTGGAGTCCCAGGTTCTGTTCTGGAGTCCTAATTCGCATTCCGGATTAGAGATGACTTTATCCTCGTGTCCTATTCCAGTGTCCTATTCCAGTGTCCGGGTCCATGTTGACTTGGCCTTGGAAGGGACCTCAATGTGAAACTAGGCTTGCCCACTGTAGACTGGATGTCTCATCCCAAAGAAAAACGGGTTAAGTCAAAACCGACTAGCCGTTTCTCCCGAAATAGATTCCCCTGATCATGATGTCGGGTGTAGGTGGAGTCCTAGATTATCCGATGAGGAGTAGGATCCGGCTCTTAGAAGACTGAGGATGATCGTCAGATGAAGTGTCGGGACTTGGAGTAGACCTCACGTAAGGACTGACTTCTTCGACGAAAACTTGACAAAGAGTGACGCTGATCTTCTATATCATCAGGGTCGACCGTTCTACAATCAGGTGAGTGAAGACTCGAAGCTTGGGAAGGATGAAAGGATGACTAGTGGTTTGAAGGTGAAGCTTGAGAACCATCAATTCTGACTGACGAAGTTGCCTCTGTCCCGGTCGGAAGATTCCCTCTTTACCTTGGAACTGTCCTTCCTTGTAAGGGAGAACACCACTCTGAGCATCTAGCTTGGGTTGTCCGAGTTCTGACCGGAGAAAACCTCCGTGGCGATCTCCTCTGTTAGAGTCGATAAGGCGCCGAAGAATTCCATCTTGGGCCGTGAAAAGGTCAATGATCCCTCTATGCTTCACGTCTGGATCCTGAATCACCTTGGGAATAGCCGTCAGGAACCAATCAGAGTATGATGTAATTCTGTGTTCATATCTTCCACAGCACAGGCTTGCCTCTGTTGAAGTACCCCCGCTGGTGTCCTCGTAAAGTTCAACAGTCTGTCAAGATCCGGTTCAGACTTCGGGCCCTGAACGGTGGATTGTCTCCGTGAAGAGTGTAAGCCTTGTAAGGACCGGGCTCCTGGAGAGATGACGAAGTCTCCAATTGTCGATCCAGTGTGTCGTATAGGTTGGCTGATGCTGGAGATGGTGCGCAGGTTGGCGCAGCTTCCTCCTCAGAAGGTTTGTTAAAACCGTAAAGAGGTGTCGTAGTAAGTTTTCTCCGTTCCCGGCGAGGTCATCAGGCTGCTTGTCATCGCCGACCACCGGTCTGGGCATCTCTGGAGTCAACGTATGTACCGCCGCTATCCTGACTTTGAAGGGTAGCATGTCTTATTCTTCTACCTCCGCCCGACGTAGGAGGTGAATCTGTATGAGATGAGGATGCCGAGGAAGTGGAACGTCGTGCGTGATCCTCATAGTCCGAGTCTGAGTCTGGTCGAATCCCGTGCAGGATTCGAACCAGCGACCCCAGAGTCAGGCACCTAATTGCCAGCACTGTATGTCGGGGATCTAAATCACTCGGCCAACGGGCCTCCCACTGTTGCTAGAAGAATGGGTCGTGTCATCTCACGGGTCTCCGATGAAGGAACTCTACCCTGGTAAGGGGCTGTGAAGCCTGGAGATGACTGTGTTTCTTGACCAGGCTTGCCTTGGAAGGTACCCCTGGAGCAGAAGTCTGTTCCTTGGGGGCACGTCCAGAATGGTGATCTACGAGTCCCTGTTCATCTCTGGACTTCCGTTTTATCCCGATGCTCCGGGCTACGGTGATGGTGGGTAGACGTCCACTCCTCGCCATCAATGCTTGTTGACGAGAAACCGGTGAACGGCTTCTCCCTCGTCTGTTGTAAGGTCGTTCTGGGGTATGGTCCCTATGGTACCGACTCCGGTAGGCTGGACTAGGTGAAGGGGTCCGACGTCTAGGACGGTCCCTCTCTCGATGATGACGTACAGGATAGGAATCTCGGCGTTGTAACGGTGTGCGACTTCGTTTACGAAATCTGCTTGCCGTAGTACCGAGGTGTGGCTCCGTTGAACGGGTCCAAGCTGGAGTAGAGGCCGGCTCATGGCGTTCTGGCTGAGTCCGTTCCTCATAAGTCCGTGACTCCTTGGATGTGGAGTCTCGGTGATCTGTATAAGTCCGTTCTGCTTGAGTCCGTGACTTCTCAGATGTAGACTCTCGGCGCGCTGGATAGGTCCGTGTGGTATCCTGCTCCGTGGTACGGCTCCGGGTCCGTGGTACGGCTCCGGGCTGTAGTTTCCTCCCGCGGTGCTCCGGTATCGGAGTCACGGCGGTCTGGATAGGTCCGTGAGGTCTCCAGTTCCGTGGTACGGCGCCCTGGATAGGGCCGTGATGTCTCCTGTTCCGTGGTACGGCTCTCTGGATAGGGCCGTGATTCCTTGGAATCCCGGTCCCTGTAGGCCTTTGGCTTGTCCGACTCCCGGCGTCCCGTATAGGGCCGTGACTCCGTGCCGTGGAACTGGTGAGCTGTGCTTGAGTCGGGTCCCGCTGTAGTGGTGGAGTCTGTGATCTTGATTCTCGGACTGCCTTCTTCGCCGTGTCCGTCTGTGTCTCCGGGGTACGGCGGTTCTTTGGGGACTTGGATGAACGGGAGTTGGTATCCGAGGACTCGATTTGATCCGTGTCTGTGACGGGGCTGTCTAGTAGAGTCCGTGTCAGCACTCTAGCCGGTGCAGTAGAAGTAAACCGTATCGCCGTGGCTTGGGCTTGACTGGTCTGCACTTTGCCTATTCTCTCGGTATCCCGGTAGTCCCTGTAAGCTCTTGGCTTGACGGGGTCTCGGAGTTCTGCATTGGGCCGTGATATCTCAGAGCCATGGTCCCGTATGCTGATCTAAAGTCCGTGGCCTGTAGGTGTGGGCTCCCGGTGAGACGTACACTCTCGGCGTACTGGATAAGTCCGAACTTCATAGGTCCGTGTCGTTCTCCGTTCCGCGGTACGGCTCGGGGCCGTAGTACCGCCTCTGGAAGTAACCTCTCTCTCCGATGGTCGGGTCCGAGGTGCTCCTTGAAGGCCCAGGGTACGGCTCTTTCCCGGGTCCCGGTTCTCCACCAGGTCCCGGCTGAAAGACTTGTCTTTCTTGAGTTGCGGAGGCTTGGATGAACGGGAACTGTAATCCGAGGTCTGCCCAGATCCGTGGTTGTAACGGCTCCGGTATAGGGTCCGTAACTCATCTTCTCCGGTGAACTTGAACTAGGCTGTGCCTTGTTCACCGTCTTAAAATGTAGCTCCAGGGTACTGCTCTTTGCCGTGGAGCTGTGATCCTGTGTCCGTGATCTGTACTGTTTCACGGGACTGTTGTGAAGATTCCACTGGCAACAGTATCGTTTTCAACGATAAGTTGCTGGTAGGAACTTCGTTTACAGCCAAGTCGTTGAAGAGGGCCTGAGTAGCTTGCTTCTCAGCTGGACATCTTGCCAGGTCAGTGGCCGCTCTCCAGAGTTGACTGCGTCGCCATAGGATAGCTATGCCAGGTCACGTCGTCCCAGTCTGCACATTCACGGCATGTCACTTGACTGTAAACACACCTTTGAAAACAAAGAAAATGCAAGTCTTTAACTGGTTAAAACTGACGACATGATTCGTTCCTATAAATCTTTATAGCTGGGCGACTACGTTGGTTCATAATGAACTACGGGAGAGAAAAAAATAACCCTAGAGTGCGTCTATAACAATCCAAAAGTTACTGTTTACAGGAGCTCTTTCAAAACAGGTCTGGTCACCAAGACTGCAAAGGAAAAGAGTGATGGACATGCGCGGAGAGCACGCCACCTGGCGGACAATCGACGCAGCGATCAAGGGAGATAATTTTGTTTGCAGGAGATCTCCAAATGGAGGATATTGGCATTTAAGTGATAACAGGTGAAGATTTGAGACACAAACACAATCATTGTAACTCTCTCGAAGTCTCATCTATGTGTTCAGCCGCCTATGACGCCGGTGGAGAATTATACTTTGCTTTTAAGCCCAATCTCAAATTATCTTATGCCGTTAACGGCATCGGAAAGTTATGATCAGCCATCAACCAGTGGGATTATAAAAGCATCAGTAGCCCATGACATAAGTAGTATTGCTAGTTTGTGTGGCGCATGGAAATTCCTATTTTTCGACTTGTTCACCAGATCACTGGAGCTTGAACACATGGACCATGGGTGTTTGAAACATCACGTGATCCAATGAAAACTGCAATAATGACAGCACCTGCCTCGATGCCATCACCGACGCAACCATTATGATAAAATCGACCACAAACACCCATACGCTACAATCGTACAGCGTTAGTGCAGAAATGATCACTTCCAGGATGTTCACGTCAGAAGCGGATATTTCCCATGGACTGTCCTTGGTAAGAGGTTTAATTTGAATCCAGCATGACCAGATTTGGCCAAACTGACGTCACTGCAGGTACTGTAATACCAAAACTTGTGCATGAAAAAACAAGTGAGAAGAAAGATGCTCACAAGGTCCACTGCAAATGATAGCCATCTTCGAGTGCTTCAACTAGAGGGGAGATCAACTTTATCTACTACTGCACGGTGACATCCAGACAGACGCCAACAATGCGACTTCCCGGGACATGCTATATTATTCAAAGAAAAGTGATCTACTTGGTTTGAGATTAAGCATAGGAACTAAAGCGGACAATGCCATGTAAATGTGGATGCATGCGTCTGCCTGGATTTGTGTCCAGCTACTTCAGTAAGGCTGGGATGGGGAGGGGCGAGGGGGGCTTAGAAACACTGTTGTCCGCGATTTCGTTAGATTCACTTGTCCGGACAATAACTCGAGAATAATTTAACTGATACCTTCAAACTTGGGATGTGCCTCGACATTGGTAGGAGACGGAGATAGTTTTTCAGCAGTGTGTGCATTGGCCGCCATCAGCCATATTGGATTTCAAGAAGATGGATCTTGTCCGGACAATAACTGGAGTACGATGCAATTGATCCACTACATTTAACCTGGGGAGTGCCTGGACATTGCCCAGATGACGACTGACATGGTTTTCCAACCACATGCGTAATCCAACATGGTCACATGTTGGATTTTATTGGATTTCAAGCAGTGCAATTTTGTCCAAATAATAACTAGAGTACGATTCAACTGATCTACTTCAAACTTGGAAGATGCCATTACACTGGTGAGGGGACAGTTGGGATTGTGTTTCATGGACATGCATGATCCAATATTGCCACCTTGCATCAGTTTCAGCAGTTGCATCTTGTCTGGACAATAGCTCTGCAATGAATCGACTTCAGATTTGGAGAGGGGCGGCATGACGTCCGTGAAAGGAAAGTTGGGATTGCTTTTGGTATCTGCATAATCCAAAAT
>JAVTVY010010079.1:0-47706 GCA_036873755.1 Hanleya hanleyi
ACAATGTGACACGAAATGGTTGTTATGAACAGGATACTTATATACATAATTTGCCAGCGTAAATATTGTGTAAAATATACACACATATTGTACTCCGGACTGTCTGTAACCCATGTGTTATATAACACAATGAGATATGGAACTAATATTCATAATCTTGCTGAAATATATATAGTCCTTTCAGCCAAAATTTAAAAAAGTTATTCCATATTTACAAGAAGATAGTATTGACTGACGAGGCAGTAAGTAAGTTCATATACCATTTGAAGGAAATATGATCTAGTGCATGTTTATTAGAACCAAAGGATTTTGTGGGATACGGTTCGTTGGAAAAGTTAGATGGAGCACCACATCGGGGATTATGAATATCTAGATAAACATGATAATCAGGGATCACGTCTAGGGGGAGCGAATTTGGCTAGGTCAGCTGCTCGTTTTATGTTATGGATCTTGTCTTCATGGTCTTTTACGAGGATGTTTCCGTCGGATGTCCAAGTTCCATTGATCATTCTTTTCTTCAGGACTTGTCGGGCGAGGTAGGCTAGTTGCTGTCGGTATCGGGTCAGGTCTTCATTGACATAGACCGTCGATAAATCGGGAATAGATCGGAGCATTTTCCTGGCCTGGTAAAAGGTTTTTCTCGATCTATAGCTGGTAAATCTGACGACCATGGCTCGGGGTTTTCCGTTAGACTTCTTGGGGTCCCCTACTCTATGAGAGCGGTCAATATCTGTCAGTGTGATATTAATGTTCATTTCCTTAGCCATGTCCAGGACTAATTTATCTGTGCTTTTTTCTTTCGTCTCTTTTAGTCCAGAGATACGAAGAATCGACCGACGGCCATACTGCTCTAAATCGTCAAGTTTTTCTTCTAGGGATGACACACGTTCAGATAATTTTTAATTTCGTCTTTCAGGGGGGAAATACAGTCCTCCTTCAAAATTACCTTGAGCCTTTGGGCAATCTTTTCAATGTCCGAGTTTTTCAGGCTCGCCATTTTGTCTGTCGAAATGTCAGAACACTCACCCGGTTGAGAACGACTTTTTCCTGTTGGTAAAGCTCCGTCACTTTTAGTAAATCCTTGTTTTGTTTGACTTCTGGTACTAATACTTGGTCCACCTTGTAATGCACTGGACATAGCTAGCCATACAGGTACAGATACTGACCACTGCACGGGTTTTATAGCCGGATGTTTTCAAAACCGGTTCGCCCAACGGACAAAGTAGTTTTTCGTGAGTAGTTTGCGAGGCAAGATATGGGATCAATCAACATAGTTTGAACAGGAACAATTACTGATGTGTTAATTTCATTTCACACACTTTTGTGATCACCACAGAGCCTTCAAATCACTATAATAATCCCGTACTATCGGAGCCTGTTTCACGACGTGTTGGACCGGCCGCCATCTTGAATTTTTATCCAAACCATGTTGCCTGGTTGACTCTCCAGCGCCATACTTGTAACGGGTATCATTTTGAGCTCAAACAGTTACTTTTTTGGTACGCCAGTGCTATCATTAAAATGATAAAGAAAACTGTCATTATTGTGTTTTCTTGTAGCCAGAACATGACCTTACATGATAGCATGCAGCTTTACAAACTTTCTGTGCATGTACACCTCTGATATCAACCAATACATATACCTTTGTAAATGTTCATGGGGGTGCTTAACTTTTTTCCAGGTGTATATTATCCATGTTCTGTCACATAGTAATCATGTACAACGCTACTCTGCATTTTGATGGTGAAGACTATAGATACGGTACATATACCTCCAGCGATGCTAAATACAAGCGGCACACGTTTAGTTCCAGACCGAGTTTCTTAGTTGATTCTGTTGGGGTTTGGATTTATGCACTTTCAGAAATCAAACATGATTAGCATTGTGTTTTTTAACAAAACAGCTGTGACATGTACGCATAACGCACTGACGCTTCACTCAGACAGCCCGTCGAGAGGCCACCGTAAGCTGTGAAACCAGACCGTCCAACAGTATTTTATAGTATCTATAATGTTTGAAATCATTATCTTTCAATACTTGGCTTGATGTCCATCTGAAAACAAATATTTCAGTACAAAAATATGAGCGTCGATTGCAAAAAGCAAAGCGACTTATCCACCTTTCCCCTTTTTGTTCGATTTCTCTTATATCTGTCTTTTCATCGAATTTACATGAAATCGGTCTATTTCTCGAAAAGTAGTTATTATAGAGACTGAAACTTAGGAAAATATATACATTTTTATATTAAAATATACATTCATTACAAATATATTTACATGAACAGCATAAGAGGATTCATTCATTAATATTTACAGAGTACCATACCTTCTTTGATAAATTTACATAATTTGTTCAGTTTACGTAGATCATAAATTCTCTTAATTTGATTATATTCGGCATGACATAAGTATATCGTGCTAGGTATTTGAAAAGCAAGTATACTTACTTTGGACACAAGAACATCAAATGGAACTCATCTCCAATGCTGTTTGTTTCGGCGCTGTACGGTATCTTTTGGCCCTTGTGGTTTGGCGCCATCTTCCTTGTCTATCGGGAGTTTATGACTACAAGCGCGAAATTTTAGAGAATTTTACTGCCTTGATTTTGAAAACCTGGAAAGACACAACGACAATAGTGGATCCGGCGTTAAGGCCCAATAAATATATATAAAATTGATTACCAATTTACTGACATGAGGAAAATGTCAACATGACCAAAATGTAAATACAGTCTGTTCTGGTAAGACAATCTAACTCGTTTACGTTTAAAACCAATAGCCAATATGGTCAATACATATGCTAGTATGACAATAAATACGTATGACAATAAATGCGCTTACCTAGAAGATACTGTCGTTACCATGGAAACGACAATCCTGAGAACTGTCCCGTAGAATGGATCAGGCGTGAATGCACCGATCATTTTCAGGCAAGCGTATTTATGTGCTTTCTACCACGCAAAACGCAGACGTTTACTAGATCGGGCAACACGGACTCTAGCCATTATAGAAAGACAAAAATTCAACTTTTTCTATTAAAATACGTGTGTGTACGTCTGTCGGTTACCGTCAGTCCGCCTAATAGCGAAAAACACCGTGTAACACGACACGACAAAACACTAAGTATCTCCTGTTGTCCTACACATGGACAACTATTCCAGCATAAATCGCCGTACAATAGCTTAAATAAAGGACAATCGATTAGTAAATGTGGGTTAGTGAGTGGGAGAATGAATGGATGAATGAACGAATGAGCGAGCAATATTTAGCTCTGCATTTAACATGGAAAACGAGTCATTTAAGACGACCCCAATCAATTTAGGTTTACCCTTGGCGTGCCATATGTTTAACCCTATAACATACAATACATGATAACATAGCACAGCAATAATGTCCGTGACATAGATTTAACATGCTTTTAACCAGAGATATTTGCTCGATCTCTTTTGGAATAAATATACAATTTATATGTATATTACATGTGACAGATTGTTTTCTTTTCCCTTAACCAATTTCAACTAATACGAGACCTTGATATTTAGCGGATGCACCCCGAGTTCCCCATGAATTATAAAATTCGGCGAAGATTTCTTGATTCCTAAAATTCTTTTACAAAACTGTAAATAAAACGATTCGGTAATATCCATTTTCTCGAAAACCAAAATGTAAAACGATTGGTTGTACCACTTGATCAAAAGGTTTAAACTGACAATCAGCAGGTAAGGACACATTTCGAATTTTCTATATACAACAAATAAAGCATTCGATGCTTGTACAAGGAGTTGCTTTCTTGCAGATAAGATTTTAGCAATGTATTACATTAAAACTCCAAGGTCATCGACCACTTCTTTGGACGACATCTACAAAATAAAACGATTTTAGTTTTAATTATATTAACGTCTAATTCCCCAAAGTCACAGTATCTATCAAAACAACCAGAGCATTTTGCAAACCACTATCCGTTACTGATAGGAGGATCGTATCGTCAGCATACAGTAAAATCAATATAAGTATAAATATATCTAGTTGATATTCAATATCGTGTGACAAAGAAGATAACCCTTCTACGTTATTAGCTTCCATAAAGTCTTTTAGGTCGTTTAAATACATTATGAGAATAATAATGGCGAGAAATTGTCGCCTTGACGAACTCCAACACCACAAACAAAGAATTCGCTTTGTGTTTTACGGATTGCTACACATGATTTAATTGGTTTGTACATATTTTTAATTAGATTAAAACATCTTCCACCCATACCTTCTTATACCCTATCTTCCACTTATACCACAGTCCCCTCACCAGACGGTGTCAAATGCTTTAGGAAAATCGATGAATGAGCAGTTCAGTTTTTGTTTATGTTTAAAAAATGTTCAACAATGTGATGCAATACAAAGATATCATCGATACATGAATAACCCTTCCTTAGCCCAGTCTGTGATTCCTTTATCACGCTACTTCTCTCAAAGAGCTCCCCAAATCTGCTGTTTATAATAGACGTAAACAATTCACCAAGACAGCTAAGAATTGTAATATGTCTGTAATTTTCGGGTTCATCTATGTTCCCCTTGTTTTTATAAACTGGTTTGATAATTTCTATTAGCAAAGATGTTGTACACAGTAAAACTGACCTTACTGATATATGCGTTCGTGTGCAAACACGGATTAACAAATGAAGAAATTAAAACAATAGCACAGTTCTTACCGCCATAATCACCCACGCAATCACCCAATACACAATGATCTCCATTTCTTTACTTGGCTAGCCAGCTGTAAAGATCGTGTGTCAAAGCTCCAGCGGTTTACGGAAGGATTTACGTTTAACAACGAATGAAAACATCATCTACAAGACTACAAGCCACGAGATATCTATTGGGAAGTATTCTTGATTGTATCTAATGATAAAGAATAATGACCTCAATGTTCTGTAGCGTCTGAGGGAAGCCCAAAACAACGACCGACTTGCATTCAGTTTGTCTTGCCTGTCGCGGCCATATTGTTTGCGATAGTAACCATAGATGCCAGGAGTGTCAACAATGGCCCGATGATTTATTTGAAAGTTTAACGACCGGGTCTGGTGCAGGTACCCTTCCCCTGGTTTTGTGTCAGAGGCTAATAATATGACTCCGCCCTCCCATTTTATGGTAAATGAGACGGCGAAGAAGCCTGCATCGATTGGCAGTCCTTGGGCGGGCCCTTTACGTTCTTTGCTAAATAAAGGCATATCGCCAAGCACGAGTACCATTGTTTCTGATTTATTCACAGGTAAGAAGAAACAGGTCGAGTATTGGGTTCCGTTCTAGACGAGGGTACGGGAGAGTCACCGTTGAACTAGATCTACCTGCCAGTGTGTCCCCTATGGAGATTGAGACGCTATCGGAAATGAAGACCACTATTACCCCCCACGTAAGGAGTGGTGAATTCGAACGTACGCCCGTACGGGCTGTTGGGAATGATACCGCTAATGGGACTTCGTCTGAGAATATCCCGGTATCGTACAATTCCCAGGTGATTTATGTTGGTCAGGGACCAAATTCATCACTCCCTGTTGCTCCGGGGGCAGCCTTAGGCTTGGTAAGTAGTGCTGCAACAACTTCTGGCATAGCGTCAGAAGTTGTTGATTTCAGCACAGCAGGCAGAACCTCAGGTGGATATAGAGACAATATATCCATGGTCCTACCAGGAGTTAACTCCACGACCCTGCGTAATACCCCAGATACGGGAGTTATGACACATGGCCGCGTATGATTAAGCCTCAAGGAATTGAACACCTCAGGGTTTACAAGCGCCGGGGTCGAGGTTATTGTTCTGCGGGAACAATGCCGGTTTCACACTTAATTCCTTAGGGCCTTAATAGAAACACGGCATTGTTCTAGTCACAGCGGGATATGACTGGAAAAGGGTCTGCGTCGGGTATTATAAACCCATATAAGGCTCATCACTCGCTTCCGGTCAGTCACTTCCGGTTACCTTCGGGTTCTGGTATGACATCCTCTGGGGTTCAGGTCAGGACATTTCGTCCTTCCGGTCCCATTATAAAGAGACCCGCTGTGGCGACTTTCGGTGGGTGGACATTTCCGGATCGGCCGGACATGCAATGGGCTAGACCTGCTGCATCCCCTTATAGGCAGGTTTCCAACAGTCCACAAGTCAATACGGAAGTTCCGGTTCATGGTGGCTCGTTGTCTGCTGTCATCCTGCAAAGGATGAAGCAGCAGGCAGCGGAGTTAGATCAGTTCCGGCAACTTTTGACTTCCGCTTCCGGTACTGCTCAGATTTCATCTCCGGTTCCGACGCAGCTTTCGGTAGCCTCGTCAGACCCGGTTGATTTGTCGATTAACCCATCGTTGAGACGTCAGGGGGTCGTGCAACGTGACCCGGAAAGAAGTTCATATTCAGAGGTGCTTGAAGCTCTCTATGAGTTGTACTCTAATATGGCACGATCCCCACCGCCGACGTCCTCTCGCCTTCAAACAATGGCAGAGGCTCCGTTGACATTCACCAACCAGACGTCGTCACTTCCTGCGTCAGATGCCATTCATAGATTGTGTTCCGTTCTTGAGACGGTTTTAGTTCAACCTAAAACACAACAGGAACGTCTAACAAGAACGGGTAAACGTGCGCTCTTTAGACCGGCTTCTGCTTCGGCTCCACTTCCTGTGGAGAAGCCTAAGTCTAGATAGTACGGAATCCATAATTCGGCATATGACTTTAAGGCCTCGGAACCGGAACCTGAACTTGCCGATATATGTAAAGGCAGTAAGGTTCAAACCAATGTCACGATCCCTCTAACTGATAAGCAGTCTTCTACTATTGAAGAAGCTGCGCGACGGGGTAGCTATAGCCTCACACATGGACTGGTTTTTGGCCGCCATTTCCACTGTGTTGAGCCGGTTGTCGCTTTCGCAGTAAGCAGCCAGTTATAGCCCTCAGCTTCAATTACTGGCGGATCTTCAGAACGTGGCAGCTAAAGCTAATGCTGATGCAATGGCTTTATCCGCGTTCAATGCTGCGATGGTTGTCCACATGAGGCGGCAGGCCTACCTACCGTCTGTGGCCAACCACGCTCCGCATATGGTCCTACGGACTCTGAAGGAGCAATCGCCAGCATCTTCGCTGTTATTCAATGGCATTATCCAGCCTCTGAGAGATACGGTGGAGAAGGCTAGACCTAATCCCCCTCCTAGAGCGCGTGGTTCGAGGGCAGCTAAACGAGCTTCTGCTGAAGCTTCCGGCAACCCAGACCGACTACTTCTGCTTCCGGTCCAAAGGGGAAGTCACAGGCGGCAGGTCGCATGCCACAACAGCAAGGCCAGATCAATCCCAAGGTAAAGGGAAAGGTCGTGGCAAGAAGCAGCAGGGCCGATGACGATTCGGGCCATGTCAATCAAATGACATGGCGGGACGACGAATTGCCACAATTTCCGGTCCCGCCGAAATCCAGTCTCTCGGTTGGGGGACGACTTCAAGGATTTTGGCGGAATTGGGAAACATTGGGGATGGATCCATGGGTAATCCGTACTCTAGGGTACGGTTATCCCATAGAGTTTTCAATGGATCCACCCCTTACTGTTGTTCAAATGCCTTCCCGTATACCTATACGAAAGGCACATGTTCTGATAACACAGACCTCTGTGGACAAACTTATCCACAAGCATGCAGTTATAGAACTTCCGGTCAACGACCGGTCCGCCGGGTTCTATTCACCGGTCTTCCTTGTGCCGAAGAAGGATACACCGGAAATGCGCATGATTATAAATCTGCGCAGGCTGAACAAGGACTTCCTGATGTAATCTCCTCACTTTCGAATGGAGTCATTCCGGTCTATCAAGACCGCCCTGGTTCAAGGGGAATGGCTAACATCTCTGGATCTTCGGGATGCTTATCTGCATATCCCGATCCATCCGAATTACCACAAGTACCTGAGATTTATGGTCGGCGTCCGCCGATTCCAATTCCAGGTTCTTCCTCTCGGTTTCGCCAGTTCCCCTTGGGGTTTTACCAGGGTGTTTCAGCCAGTAGCGGCATATCTGCACAGTCGAAGCATCAAATACCATTTCTACCTAGACGGTTCCATTATCAGGAATCTGTGCAGACAACAACTCCGATGCGATACAACATTTTTTATGGCACATTCTCGAACTACTGGGTTATCTCCCTCACGAGGAAAAATCGGAGCTAACGCCGTCACAACAGCGATGATTCCTAGGCGTGGCTTACAAAACCAAATTGGTCCTTGCTCGGCCACCGGAAGTTCGCTGGCGCAAGATGTGTCACGAAAGGCACATGTTCTGATAACACAGGCATTCTTGCCGAACAGCCCTCCAGTTTGCATCAGTAATCGGCATATTGACATCCACTCAGGATGTCACTCCACGAGGTCAATTACAGTTACGGTCACTAATGATTTATTTAAATCATCATTGGCCACACAGGCATAGGAATCCCAGAATTCCTGTCATAGAGGAAGTCAGATATCACCTATCGTGGTGGCTAGGCCCTCTCAACGTGATGCCTGGTGTAACACTGCTTCCGTTTCAAGCAACTCGTCAGTTGTTCACGGATGCTTCGATGCAGGACTGGAGGGGGCACACCTCGAATCCAAGTTGATATCAGGCTTTTGGACTCCGCAGGAGAGGTTGTTGCACATCAATGTACTGGAGTTCATAGCCGTCAATCGTGCGATACTCACATTGATAGACGGCCTCAGAGGTCAGTCGGTACTGGTAGCCACGGACAACACAACTGTCCTGACCTACATAAACAAGATGGGAGGAACTCGGTCAGCCAATCTGCTAAATCTGTGCTGGCAAAACCAATTAGAACTTCGTGCCAGACACATACCAGGTCATCTGAATGTTCTAGCTGACGCATTGTCCAGAAATCATCAGATAATACCGACGGAGTGGTAGCTACACACATACATCTGCGCCAAATCGCTCAGATTTGGGAAACCCCACTGATAGATCTGTTCGCCACTCGCCTAAATCATCAACTTCCACTGTGCATGTCACCTGTACTGAACTCACAAGCAGTGTGAGTCGATGCACTGTCGCAGGTTTGGTCGGGGGCTAATAGCATATGCGTTTCCGCCTCCGGCAATCCTGCCATTTAGTACTACAAAAGATACGTGCGCATCCGTGCGTCGTCTATCTAGTAGTCCCCTGGTGGCCATCACGCCCGTGGTTTCCCGACCTTATGGAATTAGTGGAAGACGTACCAAGACGTCTACCTCTTTCGAAAAAACTAGTTCGACAGCCGAAGTCAGCAATTTTCTACTACCAACCTCAGCTATTCCATCTGCACATCTGCAAGTGCTCAGGAATCAGCTCTCTGAAGCGGGGTTTTCTAGGGAAGCTTCACGAAGAATGGTCGCTTCTACTCGAACCTTCACATCCGCATGCTAAGTGGAAGGTTTTTCATGAGAAGCATTGATGCCCGTCTTGCCTCTGTTCAACAGATAGCAGATTTCTTGTTATATCTGTTTGAGGACAAGGGTCTAGCTCCATCAACTGTGGATGGTTACAGAGCTGCGTTGTCTAGGATTATCAACCTATCTACGGGCGTTAATCCAGCTTCTGATCCTAATCTAACATCTTTGATTAGATCTTTTAGGATAGATAGACAAGCTTCTGTACCGAAACTTCCGAAATGGGATTTAGCGTTAGTTCTACGGAGACTTTCAGAACATCCGTTTGAACCTATACCGATCTGAAATTCCTATCTTACAAAACATTGTTTTTTTAGCTTTGGCTTCAGCGGCTCGCGTGTCGGAGTTACAAGCTCTGGATGTTAGGGAAATCAGGCATGATTCTCGCTGGACAAATGTTGTTCTTACTACCATTCCTGATTTCGTTGCCAAGAACCAATCTCTGTTCGATAGTAGTTCTAGGTAATTTAAGGTTCCCTCTTTAGCAGATTTCGTATCCTCGGAAGCGGATAATCTCATGTGTCCGGTTCGTGCCCTTACTGTGTATATTAGTCGCACTAAGTTACTACGTGCTGGGCGAATGCGATTATTATATCATTTTGTCCCCGGAGCCAACAAGAGATATCAAATAATACTATCTCTTCTTGGCTCTCCAAAACCATTAGATTAGCCTACAATGGAGTGTCATCGATGCAGGCTGCGTTGTATAAAGTCTCTGTTCACGAGATCAGGGCGCTTGCGGCGTCCTGGCCTTTATGGACCAATAGGTCAGTAACTGACATTACGAGGGTCTGTTACTGGAGATCACATACAACCTTCGCATCATACTATTTGAGGGATATGATACTCATCAAAGACGATCTATACTCATTGGGACCCCTAGTGACAGCACAGCAAATCACCGGCATCGGGTCGACACACAGACACTAGAGGCCTGTGTGTTTTTTTATCGGTTTTTAATGATAAGAACACGTTTCCACAAAAAAAAACCTTTTCTAGGAAAAAGAGTGGGGGGGAACGTTTATATAACTTCCATTGTGCCAGCGCCGATTAGCCTGGGAGGTTTAAGGCTTACTATAGTAACAGCGTTTACGATACCATTATATTACTCTGTTACTATTGAGTCTTTATGGAAGTGCATGCTTATTTTTAGCGTTAATGGGCAGCACGAAGTCTCATGCTGGCATCCGCCATAATCCTCACGCCATTAGTCACTATCACGTTCACTTCCCTCCGTCCTGCTATGGGATTCTCGCATATGTCAGTATGGTCAGTTTTGCTGTGTAAAAAATATATAAAATTTATATGTAATTTTTACCTTTTGAAACTAAAGCTTATCTTACTGACAGAGTAATGTTCCCACCTGACCTCCCCGCTTGGGATCTTTACATCTAGGCGTAAGAAGTGGAAATCATATGTATTGGGTGCTTGCGTGGGTGATTATGGCGGGAAGAACTGTGCTATTGTTTTAATTTCTTCACTTGTTAATCCGTGTTTGCACACGAACGCATATGTCAGTAAGATAAGTTTTAGTTTAAAAATATAAAATTTACATATAAATTATATATATTCTGGCATACAGTCGGGGTCAAGTGTCAGCTTGAATAATAGATGATTAACAGGTAACATTATTTCTTTTGTACTTTTAATATATTCATTTACAATTTTGTCGCATACTGTCGCCTTGTTGTTCTTGAATTTTAAATAGAAGCTTGCATTTAATCTTCGCTGTTCTGCATGTCAATTTCATCTTTAATTTCATTATTATATATGTCGAGAAGTTCTCTTTTTTATATCAGATTCGTCTAGTTCATTCAATCGTTTATAATAGGTATAAAAACTGTGTATATCTAAGGGTTCATTTTCTTAAAAATCCCAGTGTGGAGCGGTTTAACTAAACTCAAAATAAATAAAACGACTACTGCACAAGTCTGCATTTGGAGATCACTGTTTGTACAAAGGACATAATCCTAACTATGCCAGATATACTAGCATAGACAATGCTAAATTCGACTCACAAATAAAGAGAAAGGAATCCCTACAAATCGGCAAATCTTGCCCTGATCTGAACAATAGTATGTCTTCTAGACCTCTGCACCTATTCAATGTATCATATGACCGGTTTCACACATTCAATTGTTGCTTGGTAGTTTTGTAATTGTGTATATAGCACAGTTTGTTGTTTCGCTTCTCACGGTATTGTACTTTCAACTATTTGAGTAAGTTCATCTCACATACCTGTATGTATATGAATCTACTTGTACCCTCACTCGGTGCATTAGCCACTCTCTAAGGATGAAGACAGTTGGCTTTGAAAGCGAAGAGAATACACTATGTATCGTATTGCAGTAGTCGCTTTATTTATTTTGATTTCACTTTTGTTATTTCTGATAACCTAGCTCAAGATTTTCCAGTATTGTCTCGGATCAGATTTTTCTTGGGTTCTTAGTTTATCAATAAAAGTTTCTCTGTACTTCTCACAACTAACTTTCAATTGTTGTTTGTACTCTTTAATGCATGAATTTGATTTTGTTTTGCTTGCCTTATGCGTACGGTATATTTTTTTGAGAGTCAACAGTTCCTTACGTTTGTTGGACAGTCTGATTGTTTCATATACTGTGAACTCATGATCCGTGTCTAAGAATTGCAATAAATGTAATAGTTTGTTTTCAATCCTACTCCAAAGTTAAAAGCTGTGAGTTGATCGATTCTGTACAGACATTTCCCATTAAATGTCAATAGAATAAGAACTAGGCTAAAACTTATGAAAGTGAGACACAGATTTCCTGTTGGGGTTGTCGTCTACGTAAAATTATGATGTATGTCACGATTAGTTGAATACTTTAAAACAATAGCTATTTATAGCTTATTATTTAAATTAATTTTGTTAATATCCGAATATCTTCACAACGAATAAGGTTACAAAGTGCAGCAAACTTATAACTTATATTCTTATTCCAAGAATTATATACATTGCAATAGCTTTGAGGCATATCGTTAGCTGTATGAAGACAGATTCCAGAGAATGTGTGAAACTGTCTTAAGCTACTCAGATCCGTCAATGGACTCCGTACGGAATTCCTTGGAAGGTAAGGGTGAGTCATTGACGCAATAATTATATGAAGACCAATCCGCAGAAATGTCTGGTACTGGCGGCTGGAAAACGCACATATATACATATAATAAACTGATCTTTGAGGGTTTGTTCTAAAATCTTTAAGAAACAAAGAGCATTGTTAACACTTTGGGAGTCCCATATATAATTGAATCCAGTATCATATCATATAGATTTAACATGTTTTAACCAGGGATATTTGCTATATCTCTTTGGGAATAAATAAAATTTATATTACATATGACAGTTTGTTTTCTTTTCCATTAATCAATTTCAACCAATACGAGACCGTTCTTACACACTCTTTAATATATAGCGAATGCATCCCGATTTCCCCATAAATTATAAAATTTGGCGAAGATTTCTTGATTCCTAAAATTCTTTTACAAAATTGTAAATAAAACGATTCGGTAATATTCATTTTCTAGAAAACCAAAATTTTACAACCACATAAAACTTGATCAAAAAGTTTCAACTGACATTCAGTAGGCAAGGAAAAATTTCGAGTTTTTCTATATACAACAAATGAAGCATTCGATGCTTGTACAATGAGTTGCTTTCTTGCAGATAAGAATTCACCGGTGTATTTCATTAAAACCCCAAGGTTATTCATCGACCACTTCTTTGGACGACATCTACAAAATAAAACGATTTTAATTTTGATTATATTAACGTCTAATTCCCATAAGTCGCAGTATCTATCAAAAACAACCACAGCATTTTGTAAACCACTATCCGTTACTGATAGGAGGATCGTATGTCAACATACAGTAAAATCAATATAAATATAAACATATCTAGTTGGTATTCAATATCGTGTGACAAAGAAGATAAACCCTTCTACGTTATTAGCTTCCATAAAGTCTTAGAGGTCGTTTAAATACATTATGAGAATAATAATGGCGAGAAATTGTCGCCTTGTCGAACTCCAATACCACAAACAAAGAATTCACTTCGTGATTTACCGATTGCTACACATGATTTAATTGATTTGTACATATTTTTAATCAGATTAATACATCTTCCACCCATACTTCTTTCACTAACTTATACCACAGTTCCCTCACCAGACGGCATCAAATGCTTCAGGAAAATTGATGAATGAGCAGTACAGCTTCTTCTTTGTGCTTAAAAAATATTCAACAACGTGATGCAATACAAAGATATTATCGATACATGAATAACCCTTCCTAAGCCCAGTCTGTGAATCCTTTTAACACGCTACTTCTCTCACAGAACTCTCCGAATCTGCTGTTTATAATAGACGTAAACAATTTGCTAAGACAGCTAAGAATTGTAATATGTCTGTAATTATCGAGTTCATCTATGTTCCACTTGTTTTTATAAATTGGTTTGATAATTCCTAATACCAAAGATTTTTTTTTTTTTTTTTTTGATTTTTTTTTTATTGTTCAGATTGGATACAAATCACATCAGTAGAATACATGGAGTATATTAACACTTCAAGAACCAGTATATGCAGGTCATACTACTGTGGCACAATTAGCCCTTCCCATAATACCCATCTACTTCGGAAGGCTTCTACTCTGTTGTCTATTGAATAACCGACTCTTTCTAGTTTATATTGTAGTAACTATATACTTTTTTCTTAAAACCTGTAATATGTGGTATTTGTTTATTCTGTTTACATTTGTAAATATACCATTTGCCTAATAAAATAATAATATTCATCACGTTGTCTGTATTCCTTATTCCTCCAAAAAGTATGAAATTTGAGGTAAAATGAACCTTTAACCTAGTATCGGATTCGATCCACTTGGCTATATCTCCCCAGAATTTCTTTGAGTGTTGACACACAATAAAGATATGTAATAAAGTTTCATTTTCGCTTTGACATAAGTCACAAAGTGGAGTATCTTTTACCTTAATTTTTTGCAGAAAAGTATTTGTAGCAAGAATTCTGTTTATAATCCTATACTGTAACCAAATCAGGCTACTATCTACCGTACATACGAAAGGCAATTTGTGGATCTTTGGCCATTCATCATTTCTCATTTCTAGTAAACGTTCCCATTTGTCTTCACTGTTAGGTAATACCAAAGATTATGGCATACAGCCGGTGTCAAGTGTCAGATTTAATAATAGGTGATTAACATGTAACATTATTTCTTTTTATATTCATTTACAATTTTGTGGTACCCTGTCGCCTTGTTGTTCTTGAGTTTTTTTATAGAAGCTTGCATTTCATCTTCTCTGATCAGCATGTCAATTTCATCTTTAATTTCATTACTACCTATGTCGAGAAGTTCTTTTTATATCAGAATCATCTAGTTCATTCAATCGTTAATAATAGGTAAAAAACGTGTGTATATCTAAGGGTTCGCTTTTCTTATTACTGGTAACATGGTTCAAAATTTTCTAGTATTGTCTGGGATCAGATTTTTCTTGGGTTCTTAGTTTATCAATAAAAGTTTCTCTGTACTTCTTACAACTAACTTTCAATTGTTGTTTGTACTCTATAATGCATGTTTTTGATTTGACTATGTTTTGCTCTGTCTTATGCTTACGGTATATATTTTTGAGAGTCAGCAGTTCCTTACGTTTTGTTGAACAGTCTGATTCTTTCATATACTGTAAACTCATGATTCGTGTCTAAGAATTGCAATAAATGTAATAGTTTGTTTTTAATCCGACTCCAAATTTGAAAGCTGTTAGTTGATCGATTCTGTAGAGACATTTTCAATTAAATGTCAATATAATAAGAACTAGACCAAAGCTTATGAAAGTGAGACACAGATTTCCTGTTGAAGTTGTCGTCTACCTAAAATTAGGATGTATGTCACGATTAGTTGAATACTTTTAAAAAATAGGTATTTATAAAAGAGAGCTTATTATTTAAATTAATTTTGTTAATATCCGAATATTTTCACGGCGAATAAGTTTACAATGTGCAAACTTATAACTTATATTGTTATTCCAAGAATTATATACAATACAATAACTTTGGGGCATATCGTTAGCTATATGAAGATAGATTCCAGAGGATGTGTAAAATTGTCTTAAGCTATCCAGATCCGTCAATGAGCTCCGTACGGAATACCTTGGAAGCTAAGGGTGAGTCATTGACGCAATAATTGTATGAAGGCCACTCCACAGAAGTGTCTGGAACTGGCCGTTAGAAAACGGGCACATAAAGAGATGCCTGCCTCCAACATCGAGGGTCAAACATTTCAAATTGCTTGGAATGGAAGTTGCTTATCGTTTTTTCTTATGACCACCATATTTCTAATGCGCAAACTAGCTTATATTCTTATTCCAAGAATTATATACATTACAATTGCTATGAGGCATATCGTTAGATGCATGAAGACAGATTCCAGAGCATGTGTAAAATTGTCCTGTCATAATTCTGTGTAATTATTTTTCTTTGTATTCTGTCGCTCGCACCATTCCAAATAAACGTAAATATAACGGCATTAAGTTCTTGGATGAAGTCGTCTGAGGGGATGGGAAGGACAAGAAATAGGTGAGTTAGTTTAGATAAGGCAGATAATTTTATGATTGTGATTTTCCCAAGTAACGTTAAGTTCCTCATTTCCCATTTTCTTAATTCTCTTTTCAATTCTTGCTGAAGAAAACTCCACTCCGAGCATTTTGAAATCAGTCGCCAATTCTAATTTTACATCTTGGCATAATCTTATTCCAGATTCTGTTAAGGCACCGATCCATATTGCTTTAGATTTGTTATTCTTAATCCGATAGTTTATAGAAGTGGTCCAAAATATTTAAAACTTTTCCAAGAGATAATTCAGAACCATCAAGGGTTAGTTGGGTGTCATCCGCATACTGGCTGATCTTGTATTATGTGTGTCCTATCGTAATACCTCTAATATCTTTATCTTCATGAATCATTACTCCCAATATCTCGGCACATATTAAAACGAGATAGGGTAAAATGGGTTCACTTTGTCTACAACCACGACTATTTCTAAAAGATGAAGGTAAGTGACCATTCTGAATAACACACGTATTAATATCATTGTAAAATGTATTGATCCAATTTCTGATCGATTCTCCAAAGTTGTATCCCTGTAAAACCTCATAAATAAAAAACCAAGAAACTGAATCAAATGCTTTTTCGAAGTCGATTAATGAAAGTAAACCTGGGATATCGTTCTTTTTAGTAGCTGGCATCAAGTCATACACCAATCAGATGTTTTCCCCTATAAGTCTTCGCTTCACAAATCCCTTTTGATCCTCGTTAATCAATGTGTCCAGTATCGATTTGATTCTGTTGGGAATGCATTACGATGCCAGTTTATAAATAACATTTAACAGAGCTATGGGTCTCCAGTTTTTTTCAGATAATTTCTGGATTTTCCTGGTTTTGGGAGACAGGTTATTACTCTCTGCCTAGCACTCACCGACCGTTTTCCACTACCATAGCCACGGTGATAGCGCGCAAAACGAAAAAGCTTATTTCTTTCCGAAACATTTAAAAAAAAAAATCGAATTTTTTAGTGCTGCAGTTAATTCTGAAAATGTGATTCCACCCTCCAACGTATCCGATTCTTCTGCATTTCGTGGAGTGATATTCAAACTGTTGAGAACATTTTTAATCTTGTCTGAATTTGTACCAGTTTCTTTTTGTACCAGTGTCTCACCGTCATTTTCAGCTGACGACGATACAGCTCACGAATAACCAGTGTACGAGTTGTCACAGCGACACAGCTCACCAATTACCAATATACGAGTTGTCAGCGCATTTCCATCATAGCTCTCTAGATTTGCGTCTAATACCGCTTATACCGGTGCTAGGGGCCGTGTGGTCATGTCATCCAACTTGCCACATGAACAGGTACAATAAAAGCGTACCTGAAATACAGCACATATCACGAATCGTTAGATTCTTGGTATATGCTTCAGAATAGGTTAACCAGAAGACTAACTGTGAAGCCATGTGGCTCTGTCGGTATGTCGGTACCTCTTCCTACTTCCCTTATATGTGTTGTAATTTATTAGTATACAGCTTTTCATAATATTTTTTTGCTCATTTGTTATTGACTTACTATTGTATATATCCTCTCCACTCTCAAGGGTCAGGTGTGTTATTGTTTTATAAGTGTTGTTTCTTTTTCCGAGGCCTAGGAAGTATTGTGTTGGTTTCCCCCCCAAGCCTTAGTTCTGGTAATTAGTCCTTGTATTTTTTTGACTTCGAATGCTTTCTAATTTGGATTTATAGTCGCTTAATGTTTGAAGGTTCTCTTTACTTGTCGTAGTAAAATTTTGATCTAATTCTGTTTCCATTATATCTATGTCCCTTTCCAGGCGGATTTCCTCTTTATCACGTTCCCTTTTCGTTTATGGCTGAAAATTGAATTCCCCCCTTATTTTCATTAGCATTGTTTCTAGGAATAACTCATCATCTATCTCGAAGACAAGCGTATTCTTCAATGGTGTTATTAATAACTTCTTAGTCATATTAAAACAATCTATGTCTTTTAATAAAGAACAATTGAATTTCCAGAAGGACTTTTTCATTATTGGAAATTTGCATTGCAAAGTTATAGCGGAGTGGTCTGTCTGATATCCTGGTTGGATTTCAGCGTGTATTGTAACATTAAAGATGTCAGTTGACACTAGGAAAAATCTAGTCTTGCTTGCTGTTTGGGGTTTTTTTCTTCTCCATGTATATCTTCTCTTGTCTTCGTCGGGTATTCTCCAGACGTCAACGCAGTCTTTATTGATAATTTGTTCTAAAACGGTTCTTCTAGCCTGGGGATGGTTAATGTTTATCAGTATCCAAGTCCGAATTTAAAACCAAATTCCAATCTCCACATATGATAACTGATGGATGCCCAATATCGTTAATCAATTTTTTTACTGTATTATAGAAACTTGGTTTATCTGTATCTGGTCCGTAAGTATTGGCAATAGTTACTGGTGTATCGCATATATAATCACTCATTATAAGATAGTTTCCATTTGGGTCATTTTCAACCCTCTCGGCCTCGTAATCAAAGTTATTATTAATGAGTATTAGAACTCCGAGTGCAGTTGATGAAAAGAGGCTTGCCCAAGAGTCAGGTCCCCATTCTGTCCGTAATAATTGTTCAGTATTTTTATCAGCATGCGTATCTTGTAAACAGATTATGTTATATTTTTTTCTTTCTCAGATATTAAACAACGTCAATTTTTTTTGAGAAGTCAGCCAACCCTTGACAGTTCATAGAAACTACATTAACAGTGTCAGTCATTTTTAATCAGAACACTGTTTTTAAGGAAGGATCAGTGTGATTGGTGCGGCTATATTTATTGCGGATATAATTGTTTATATTTTTTGTGGATATCAGTTTGCTGGATTATGCACCGCGGATTAACTAGCATTAAGAGTCTAGAAATGATTTAAGTAGATAATAACATTTCTCCTTCTAGTACATACAAGGTTTGTAAATATTGCATATCCACTCAATTATTTAGGCCACACATACTTTTACACCAGTATGTGTACTTTCAGTCTTGTACAGAATAAAAATTAATATATAAGTATAGTATGTAACCCTACCTGGCCGGGGTGGGGGGGGGGGCTAAATGGCCCCCTACCAAACTTTCTGCGCTATCTCCGGAATTACAAAAAATAGACAGCTGAACCTCCGTGACTTAATAGTTTGTCATATTGGGGTCATTTTAAGCCTATTTGTATAACCCTCCGAGCAGAAGATCATGGGTAAATTCAAGATGGCGACCATGTGGGGTACCAGAAAAGTGATTTTTTTCGTCATATTTCTTTAAAATTTCTGATTTTCCGAGATGAAAATTGGGCAAAAACTATTTTATTTCACATCACATTAATATTTACTAATTTATCATGCAGTTTTTGCGGAGACATTGCATAAATAAAAAATTCGAAAAATCGACCAAAAATGACGTTTTTGAAAATGACGTTTTTTACATTTTCTGGTAGAGCTTGACCCAAGGATATGGTGTGGTAAGTGTCAGCCCCCTAGCTCAAGGGGTGAAAATAATTAAGGGGGGGGGGGCGGCCAGGACAGGTCCCAAAAAGCCCAGGCCAGATAGAGTTAAAAATAAAGACATATGTATAGAGTACATATATGTATCCTTTCTCAAGTGTGGTTCATCTTTATTTTAATTTTAAAATAATGGACTGGTTCACACCAGACAAAGGCTTAATGTAAAAAAAAAACTAGTTCACTAATACTTCTCTTCAATAGAATTTCAGTAGAATGGCCAGGTTTACAGGTCTTTGGAAAAATAGGTTTCAACACAAGTTCATTTGCGACTTCGTTCAGATTGATTATGAACTGACTATGTAGTAAGGTATCTACTCACTTACATCAATGTACATAAGTTCACTCAAACTAATTTATTAGGTAGTTGTGTGTTATATACGTAATTCATTCAAATCAATAAATACCAACAAATTATTGTGGGGCAATGTTATTTTACTCAAATTGTGTATCAATATCCTCGTTCTAAAACTTACCCAGATAACCTGGTAACAATTTTCAATCACTCAGTTCGATTGTCAGCAAAATATTAACCTATTTGTCTAGTGTGATGTTCACTCACACGAGGTTGAGCAGGTATTTTACGTCATTACTTAAAAGCTTGAATTTCAACAAACTGGCATTGAAAAATGACACAGACTGAATTTGCATATAATTAACACAGACCGAGTATTGACAGACCAGCACTTCATAATTTAGTTCACTAAGAGAATATATAAATTGGTGTAGAGAATAATTCATTAATTAATTCAGATTGCATATCTACTGGTTTTGTAAACACATTCTAAATATCAGCAGACCCGTATTTCACAAATCAATTGGTGCAGATTGGATATCATCAGGTAGGTCAACCCGGTACACTATTACATCAGTTCGATTATATATCAACAGTCAATCGCCACATTATTATGAAATAAAATAGTTTTTGCTCACTTTTCATCGCGGTAAAGCAGAAAATTTGAAGAAATATGACAAAAACATCACTTTTCTGGTACCCCACGTGGCCGCCATCTTGATTTTACCCATGATCCTCTATTCTGGGGGTTATGCAAATAGGCTCAAAATGACCCCAATATGATGAAATATAAAGTCATGGAGTTTCAGTCCTCTATTTTTTGTCGTTCCGGAGATAGCGCAGAAAGTTGGCAGGGGTGGCCACTTTGCCCCCCCCCCACCCTAGGCCAGATAGGGTTAATCCGCTCTTCTGATTTTTTAACTACGGAATCACCTATCTTGAACTCACCTGCGTTAGCTCGCCTATTTATCTGAGTGCGGTGATATCTTCGTGACTTTTCCGTTCCCACCTTGGCACGTTGTAGGACATTATCTAAAATCGTGAGCCTGTCACGGAGTTTCAGCTCTCCATTTTTGTCGTTCTGGAGATAGCGCAGAAAGTTTGGTAGGGGGGGGGGCATTTTGGCTCCCAGGCCTGGTAGGGTTAATCTAGACAAATGCTAATATATTCAGGTTACTTACAGGCATAGAACACTATTTACAGGTGCTAAGTATCAAAAGCCTGATATAGTAGAGTATTAATTTGCTTAAGTCGAATAACAACAGTCTGCTTCAGAGCAATGTTCATCGATTCAGATTAAATCTCCTTATGGTCTTCTCAGAATCCTAACCCTATCAACTTACTGGTATAGAAAATTGTTAATTTACTCAGGCTCATGTAAACATCACTCAATATCAGCATTTGCATTCTATTCCTATACTGAGGTACAATACCAGAGTTGCTGTTTTATAATACTATTAGATTACTTGAATATCATCAGACCAGACTGAGACAATTTTATAAATTTCTCTGTAAATTCACTTAAATTGAAAATCAGCAGATTGGACAGTACACTGTCATTGAAATTCAATAACAGGTGACTTGGTAGAAAAATTTACATGAGTGACATGCCAAACTTCAAGGTTCATGCCAATCATAAATTGTCAGTATTGAAATTTAGGTAAAATAAAATTTAAATTCATAAAATTTCTGTCTGTAAATAAATACTACCACTCTGTCAGCTGCACCCTTTCCGAAAAAGGCTCAATTGGATATTTCGCCAATTGTCATGCTCACACAACTTTAACGAAAATCTTCCCATCTCTAGACCAACCAGATTGAACTGAATTGAATGAGGTCTTCTTTAATCCCAGTCTTTTTTAGTCCCAGTTGACTTCAGAGCTTCATTGCTTTTAATACTCTCGTTCTTGTGCTCTACTGACATGAACTTCGCAAGTACACCCCTTGGTCTCTGTTCTACACCTGCACGGTAAGTGCCACAGCGGTGTGCAATATTGATATCAGAAGCAGATATCTCCATGTTTAATTTCTCATTCAACAGTTTCACAGCTTTGCTTGTTCCTTCCTAAATTTTCTCCTCCTGGCTATCACCCTCTATTCCAAAAATTCTAATATCCTCTTTTCTGGAATATTGTTCATTGTCAATTGTTTTTCTTTGTAGTTGTTCTCTTTTTCTCTGTAAGAATTCAATTCTTTCGTTTCCAGCTTCTCTCTTCTTGCACAACTCTTTCAGGTCATTTCTCAAAATATCATTTTCGCTCTCTGAATCTGCTTTCCAATTCGTTGATATGTTCTGTAAGACTTGTAACTACTTTCTCATTGGCTTTGTCAAGTTGTTCTTGTAAGTCATTCTTTGTTACCACTGTGCCTAACACTTTCATTATTTCTCCTAATTTCTGGGAAACAGAAGCCAAACTATCCTTTTCCATGCTAGAGGATTCACTCTCGACACTACTTGACTTACTTCGAGCTACTTTTTTCTCTGCCACTCTGGTTGATGATCGTGAAGCGGTTTGCTTAGGTCTGCTATGAAATCCCATTAACATGGGTTACCCTTGTATCAGATTAACGCAGAAATGATAGAGAATTGGAGAATAATAATAGATTTTTAGATACAAATTAATGTAGACTTTTAATCAAGTTTTCGGATGACACGCAAATCGCTCTGTTTCATCTGAATTCAGATTTAAAAAATGAGGGCCAACTACTTGATGAAAACCATTAGTCATATCCAAATAAAATTTAACAATGAACATATCAAAAATTACATTATTTATGTGAAATTACTCCAGAACTATATTATGAGTATTATGCAGTTTCTGTGGGTGGAACCCCAAAATGGTTTCGATTCTGAAAAATTCATAAATATAGCACAAGGCTAACTAAATAATAAGTAATAAGCTATTACATACTAAAATAATTATTTCATTAACTTGTGAGATACATGTATTCCTGCGAAATTGAGAATAGTTCAACCAGACTTGGCATTCCCCTTATTTATTTTCGTTATCCCTTGCGAAGGTCAAGTGTCAAACTCTCCCCACTGTTTGCAACGGTTCTACCCCATCGATAAATTTTGCATGGTCCCTAAATACACGTATCTGCTGCTGCAATGTTGCCAACTTCTGCGTCTTCGCAAGTCACGTGATCCGGCGCAAGAGATCAAGGTCGCGTTTCTTTGTCTTTATTTGTCGAAGTTTGTCTTGATTCGCAAGGAATATTTTTTAAAAGCGGCCATTTTCTAATACATTCCCAAGTTTATTTTTCAATTTCTATTTATCGTGGCGTGTCGTGGATCAAGAATATCACTTTTGGCAATATGGTCGACGAAATTTCCGGAAGTGCCGCCATTTTAATATTCCATTCATTGATGGCTATTGAAATTTCTTTCACAAATTCATCGGACGTGTACTGTGGATAGAGCTCACGTTCGCTTTTACCCGTGTAGTGGTTGAAATCTACACAAACGATCGCCTCAATCGATCCATGGAAGACATGCTATTTATTTTGTTCCTCATAGTCGTCATATGGATCAGCTCCAGACCATACAGGCATGTATTGTGGGAGTTCTGTAATCACGGAATCAATTGGCATAGTGATGTGGACAATTTCACGGTTTGCTAGTGGTGTGGACAAAATAGCGTTAATTCGATCTCTTCTCTAGAAGGAAATGTTTCGACGGAAGAGTTTCGATGCCTTTTTTATGATTATCCTCTTAAGTATTTCACCACGCTGCACAGTATCAAAGATGATTGGTGAATTATTGAATCGCCTCAAGACTGATCCTTTAAAACTCGAGGGGATGGATCTTTTTATCAATGAAAATGAAATGAGAATGAACAGAATCACACTTTCCTGTTAAAGTCATACACCCAAAGCGCTCAACAGCATTCGCGAATGATGATAGAATGACAACCTGACCAAGCAGACGGTAGATTTTGATAAATAACAAAAAACTGGGAATTTATACACCCTCATTCTGTCCGTTGCTCATGCCATACCATTAAACTTTGCGAAAATAATCTTTATGAGCTGAGGGAAAACTCCAAACGATGGAAATGTATTGGCCGATAGCTATCCAGCAAATATGGTTACACGTATTGTAGAATACAGCTTATTTAACTCCTGTCCATATCGTGAAGGTGGGTTATGGGCTCGCTGGGAATAAGGGTAGGAAGGTGATTGAGTTGGATCATGTCTTCCGCAAGGCAAGTACATCAAAATAAACCTCTCTCAATAACGCATACATGTACAAATGTTAGTCACTCTATATATTCGTTCAATGCAACAGGATGATCCTTTTACTAAAAATGTGAAACATTGGAACCCCAGTATATTAGGTGTCGGAACTGACATTCAGTATTCGAACGATGTCCATGAAAATTTTCACGAATACACGTGTAAGACCCCTTCCATATAAAACTGTTTGGAGACGTTAGCAACTATGTAATACGTAACACAGAATGCGCGATGTGGCCATTAACAAAATAGAGGAGGTTCTTCGATACGAATCCAATTTAACTGTACTATAGTTTGCGCGTCACAATAATTTAAAATTATAGTAATGTCGCTATTTTATCATTTTGGCTCCCACAGTCTCCCAGTAATTGGTAACAGTAATTTCCAAGAAAATATCCGTGAACGTTATGGATGTAATCAGCCTCGATTTTACCGAAACTTAGGCACGAGCCATGATCTTACCCCATTGCTGCAGCTGTTCAGCATTCAGATTCGTGAGTGTCGCTACGTCACTCAAACTTCACGCAGTGACATCCTTTTCCTCTCCGTCTACAACACACACTCAATGGCGAAACAGAAAACCCGTCGAAGCGGGCAGAGTTTCAAATTTCTCTGAAAAGATATTCTTGCATTCGTTGTTAAAGTCGATTCCATTATCATTAAATTTAATACATATGATGCTTTAGCAAACTTCGCTGCTGAAAAATGCACAGATGCTGAGAATTTACAAAATCCATCGATTTTGAGGCTGATTACACCTTTAACACGCTTCACGTAACCGATGACGTCATTGCAGTTTTCTTTTCCAAATGTATTCTAATAAATTGGTGGTCCAATTGGTGGACTTTCTCATTATTGTAATAACAAAATCAAGTTACAAAGGAAGATTTTTGGCTTTTAAACACACTTTTATAGACATATCGAGTATATAAAGCTTAGGTCATGCGGCTAGTAACTAAATATAACTCCATTATTGAAACACAAGGAAATAGGGAACATAATCTGGTTATATACGTGATGTTCATCAATATACCACAATCAAACTGTATAGACATTTTTTTCAGTACTGAGCTTTTTTTATATACACCCAGGATAAAAGCTCCACGTGAATGAACCAAGTTGCCATCTAATTTGCAATCTTGTGTATCTTCATCCACCCTTTTGAAACATTATCTGTTAAACATCTATTTAGTTACCAGGGCTATCTGTCTTTATATAACTGACGTGCAATTATACAACGCAGAACATATTCAATACCATAGAGTTCATCTTTCTGCTTCATAGCCATCATAGATAACTATATATTTTATCACCTCACACCAATATTATCACCTGTTTATTTATATACTTATTGTATTTTTTTTGATAGTACAATCCCCCTGTTTATTTTTTCTCGTCAATCACGTAGTATTAAGTTTAATATACCTCAGTGTTATATCATTTGTCTCATGATGCATATATGTTACTTTAAATTGGCGAATGAACTCAATTCAATTCAATTATAGAAGTTTACAAGAATGTGTAAGCTAATGCTCGTCCAGACTGAGGTTCGTCCAGTATTTTGTGTTGTGAAATATACAGACTATTTTGATTATTTTTTAGTCCCGTCATTGCCAGCGGGATCGAAGCTCCTATAGAGCCCATTGTGTTCCGCAGAAATCGCTTTTAAGAACAGTATCCTCGGTCCACCAACAACAAAAAGCTCGGTTTTTAAATATCGTGCGTGCGCATACAGATATATGTCTGAATTAACCTCTATCCGCCAGTTGCGGTTGATAACAATATCCTTATATGGTCCTAACATTTAGACAGACAAGACAAAGAAATCTCATCTCCGAGAGAGCATGGATCGTATCCGTTAGGGAGTATTTATACTTCACGAATGTCCTGATCTCCCTCCAGGCACGGTAAAATATTGTCAGGCTCAGAATAGACAGCTATCACATATTCCAATTAATTGTCTGGCCACGAAACAACATTAATACCAGGGTATGCACTTACAAGACGACATAACATATACATAATAATATTGCAAGATTATTATATAATATTTCATATTAAATATATCTTGAAACTTAATTTAAACCAGGATTCAGCATTTCTTGTGTAGTAAAATTAACGCTAGATCGTAAGGAAAAGTTGTCGCCAAACACCAATGAAAACCTAGCTTGACACAGATTGGTTATCGCAATAAAATCAGATTAACCCTATCTGGCCTTGGCTTTTTGGGACCTGACCTGTCCTGGCCTGTGGGGCGAAATGGCTCCCTAATTATTTCTCTTACCTCTTGAGCTAGGGAGTTGAAACTTACCACACTATACCCTTGGGTAAAGCTCTAGCAGAAAATGTAAAAAAATACAAGATGGCCACGTTGATGACGTCACAGTGACGTCATCTTCAAAAACGACAAATTTTGGTCGATTTTTCGGTCAGATTTGTCGAATTTTTTATTTATGCAATTTCTCCGCAGAGTCCATGACAAATTAGTAAATATTAATGTGATTTGAAATAAAATAGTTTGTGTCCACTTTTCATCGCGGAAAAGCAGAAATTCTGAAGAAAAATGACGAAAACATCACTTTTCTGGTACCCCATGTGGCCACCATTTTGAATTTACCCATGATCCTCTCCTCGGGGGGTTTTGAACCAAAGATACTGTGTGGTAAGTTTCAGCGCTCTACCCTTAGTGGTAGAGAAAATATATAGGGGGCACTTTCCGCCCCCCCCCCCCAGGTTGCGATACACCCCAAATCGCCCAGGCCAGATAGGGTTAAACTACAATTTCAATCAATGAATTCAGTCTATAAGGGATAATTGGATAATGAGAAGATTAGCGGTCACGATGGTAATCTCCATCTAAGCTGATAAGGCTGTCATAGGCACTCGGTACCAAATGTCAACTGTCTCGGTTGATTGCGGGTTTCCTGGTAGGAACATTCAATTTTGTAGACAGTTCTCTTTAGCTGGGAAGAGTTAGTTGGTGGTAGTCGTCCTGTAGCGTTAAGATGGTTTTAAAGTGTCTGCTACTGGTAAATACTGCATCGATGCTGGCTTGTTCTTTGAGAAGTCATCTGATGTGGTGACTTTTCTGACCTATGTGTGAAATGGCGATGAATACAGGACTGGGGTTTCGGGGAATTCGATTCTGTTGTTGGGGTTGCAATGTCTTGTTAATAGCTCTGTCCACCATGGCCTTCGGGTATTTGTCTACTTATCCATAAAATAGCCTTGTGTTATATACGCCAAATTATAACGTAGTTTGACTATGTCACTTCCGGCCGTGTGTCGTTGGAAGGTGTCAAGTTGGCGACAAACCTGCTCAACCAGCAAACTGCTCTTCAAATCCATGAAGAGCGCATTTCTGTCACTAGCTCATCACTAAAGCACCTATACACAATGTGAGTTGATATAATCAATTGGTTTAATCCATTTACTAGCTTTTGAACTAGGGAGATGATAATTTGCTTAAACTGGCTGCACACGCCATACTGTCAAAACCACTAAATGATTTACATTCACCGCCTTGAAACCGCAATTGGCTGATTCCCTAATTACATTTAGAGCTTTATCTTTCGACAGGAAGTATTTTAATTCAATTGCAAGAAACCAGTGAACACACTGAGTCGATGGGTCTACTATCGAACTTTCGAGTAATAGGCACTTTTTCTGTTTTACGAAAGCAATGATACCTCAAATATCCATTTTGAAAAAAAAATGATATCAAACAGTAAACTCAAGCTGAGCGAAACAGAAGACATACAAGTGAGAAATGACTACATTGTAGTCAAAACCTGCGATTGTGGCAGGAGGAAGTGGTCCTCATAACAGGACTTATGCAGCTACGTTGGAAAAGAAAATATGATCTTAGTGGCATCTGAATATTACTATTATCAAAACCAGAAACGACTTGTACCAATATGTGTTGTAGATACAGCGCCATCTGTTTTCATGACAAGCGAAGTAATGTTCAACTTCCAACCCACAATCTTAGGTATTGCATCATAGGTCGGATACTATATATTCATTTACCCCGTTCAAAATCGGACGATTTTGACTGGTCCGTGCCGCCTATACCGAATTGACGAATTGACGACGAAGTCGTGATTGTCGCTTTGGCAACGTCTTGGTACAAGTATCGTGTATTCCAAGTATCAAAACATTCGGTTCGGTTTTCAATCAAAAAAGGCTTTCAAATATTTGGAAAGCCAAACCAGTTTCTAGGATTTGTTCATAGCGCGAAAATGTACGCTCTTCGGTTTTCCTTCTCGCTTACTTTGCCGAGTAAATGGAAAATTTATATTTCCTTCAAATGTAATTTTCCAGGTCTAGCAATTTGATCTGTGAAACTATGGAATGGATGTGAAGACTTTATCGAACTGTCCAGAAGGCATAATGACACTTTTCACTATTCAAATTTAGGCCTGTGACAGTCTTGATATTCGATTAGAATAATTAATTAAGTTTCTGCATTTATGTGTGTTATCATCTGTAAACTGAATACCTTGACACTCTTTTCCAATTCAGCAATACCAAGACATGTTTTGCCCCTTCTATACAAATGATTAACTATTTCATTCTTAGGAAATATCATCTCATCTGACATGAGTATCGCTGGCAGTTATAGGGCAATTTTGGGTGAAATTATGCACTTTTAATTACAAACACGAAAGTTTGCCCGGGGTTATATGAAAATAGGCTCAAAATGACCCCAATAAGATAAGCTTAAAAGTGACCAAGTTTCAGCCTCCTTGGCTTTGTCGTTTCGGAGCAGCAGAGAAAAGTTCACTAGGGGGGGCACCCCCCCCCCCCAGGCCAGGTAGGGTTAAGGGCCGTTTCCCATACGGACTTTTTATTTAAATTTCACAGTACATTTCTTAGTTCATTCAAGATCTTCACAAGCGCTATATTTTAGATAAAAAATAACAAAGAGAGAGCAAAGGGAGATATAAAAAGACGAAAAGAAAAATCGTCTATGTACAAGTTCGTCAGTCCGTTTTTGTCAGGTTATACTGGTAAATGTGTGTTAATTGTTCATTGTACTAGTAATCCCGTGGACGATTCCTTGTCTTCGTACCTCGTCGCACATACAAAGTTGTCCAGAAAAAAAAAATGAAGAATTTTGGCCTCGTCAGGATTTCCCAAGAGGGGGTCGAATCCTATGCTTACTTCAGAGAACCCAGTACTGTGATGTCCAATATAGGAAAATAACATGCAGTTGGACGGTGAGAGGGAGTCCGTCGCGCCCAACGACTTCCCTAATGTTGCCCTTGAGAACTGGGCGGGATCTTCCAGAAAACTGTGCCTGTAACAGTGCTTGGAGTGTGTATCGAGATACAGGATAGCAGTGCACGTCCTACTTTGTGTGGAAGTCAAATAATCATATTCTGTACTAAGCAACCGTCAGTTCAGTGACATCTGAGGTGTAACGCCTCTGATCTGGTTTAGGATTGATCTTGTTTCTGGACGTTCTCTTTTTTGGGCCAATCAGGGCGCTGTTTTATTCTTGTTATCGTCATCCGCATGCTGTTTCAGGTCTGGCCTAGCCAGTGTGTGGTCTACAGTGTGTTGTGTCTGCATCACAAAGAAACAGAAGAGTTTGCAGAGTTTCGTCATGCGACAACAGGTACCCTCGTGCTCTCAGTCACACATAATAAATGCCAATAAATAATTAAGTGAATGAATAATAAATAAATAAATAAATAAATTAATTAATAAGTAACTAAACATATAGACAAATATAGTAATAGGTGAATAGAAAAATAAATAGTTTGACATTTTGGCCGAATCCATATCGTTCGATCGCCATAAAGTACTTGTAGGACAATGGGACAGACGGCTCTGAGTATCAAGGTAACTCCGCTATCACCATTTCCTATATTTCATACCAACTATTTTTCTCCATACGCGTTTTGGCCGTGCTGCTGTTGTTATGCATTTATTTAAATTTGGCCGTCCGTTTTTGGTATAACATCGAGCTAACTGCCCCTGCAAGTAAACTCGAGGGTTAACATTCGTCAAGTTACATCTGAAAAATTAATGTATTATAAGAAAATAATTGCTGTTTAGAGTAACTTCAAAAGTTTACTTCCCCTGCTAATAAACTCGAGAGTTCTTTAAATTGAGCCTTATAAGAGAATAATTTTTAGTTTGGTGTAACCTCGAGCTTACTGCCCCTGCAAATAAACTCGAGGATTATGAGGAAGTATGTGGATTATGTCTTCATATAATATTAAATGGTAGAATAATAGCCAGTCGATTTGATGCAAACGCTTATGGTGGTGTATACCTTATATGAGGTTTGAGATTTAATATTTAATATCCAACGGAAGAGGGACATTCGATTTTCAAAGCCTCGTTTTCCAGTGTGTGTCGATGGGGGTCATGTTTTGGACATTTCAGTAGAAAATGTTCTATCGTTTCTTCTTCGTTCTTGCACGAGGTACATAGTGGTGATGTGCTCTTGATTAACATAAAAAGGTGTGATTTTAGTCCGGTTTTGCCCAATCTTAGTCATGTGATTATGCGGTCGTCACGTTTACTGTCTAGCTGAAATCCGCAACCCGTCTTTTTCCCTTATCCAGAATACTATGTAGCCATCGGCCACGGTTTTCTTCATTCCATTCCTTTTCCCATTTACTATCTATTTCGATTTTAATGATAGAATTCAGTTCATTAGTTCCTAGTCCTATATACACGTCACTTGTACTTCTGGGGGAGGCTGTCTTTGGCTGGCTTCTCGGCGGCTCCATTTTCTTTGACATTTACTTGCGCGGGACTCCAAGCTAGAATAGCGTCAATGTCATTCATTGTCTCGTATTTGTGTACATAATCGCTAAGAATAACGGTGGAAACCGGCCGGTTTTGTAGGACCCATTCGAGGGCCTTGATAAAGCGACTACACTATTGTATACAGACAAGTTGTCTGGTTTCTATTTGTAGACTACATAAAGGAGTTCCTCTGAACTTTGACTATTTTTGAGGCAGAATACTGAATACTGAATGCTTCTTAGCCGAGGCTTGCATGCGGATAGGTAGACGACTGAACCATGATCTATTTTTGATCTGACGAGAGTTCGATATAAGTTGATTAAACTATGGTTTGTACCGGTCACGCACCTCATGAGGCTCAGATCTTCGTTACACCGAATAATTAATTGATCAATGTAGTCTTTCCAATTGTTTTTTTTTACCTAAGTATAAAAGACTATTCTTAAACCCGATTTCCTGGCCTTATAATGATAGCTTGCCGTCTATGTGTTGTTTATTTGAGAATACCCATTGTTTTGACAGTTGAAAATTTGAATCCCCAGCCACTATTTGAATCTGGTGCCTTTTGCATTATAGTTTTATTTTTTTTATGGAGTCAGTGGATTTCCACAAGACAGCATCGTCAGCAAATAGGAATTGTTCAAGTTCAGGATATTTGGCCTTCGTAGGCCAGTCCGTTTTATAAGGATATTACAAAACTGATCACGCTGCCCCGTGGGGGTACCGTGATCTAGTTGATGGTCTATGGATATAGTGTTCCCAATACGAACTATGAAGTTTCGGTCCGGAAGGAAATTGTTTATCCAGTGTTGTATCCTACCTGGTCACGCAAAATTCAAAGTTCTAACCTACGTGTTTTTTTGGTCTAATTTTGGCCCAGATTTTTCTGGGCCATTACAGGGAATGCACCATTTATTTGTTTAAGCCTAAGCCATGGAATTTTAATACACAGTATTGAGTTCTGCATAAGAAAACTCAGTAAAATTAGCATTAAAATTAATCCATGGATTATTCCTAGTTTTTCGTATATCATTCATGTGGATTATTCTGTATTACTATTTAGAATACTGTACAGTAAAGTAAGTTGATTCCTGAGTATATTTTCAATAAGTTATGAAATTAATAAATATAATAAAACAATAATAATATTCATGTAGAATACTATACAGTAAAGTATGTTGATTCCCGAGTATATTTTCAATAAGTTATGAAATTAATAAATATAATAAAACAATAATAATATTCATGTCAAGTTTTTTTTCTGATAAATTCTCATCTTTTTCCTAAGTTCTCATTTCACCCATGTCAAGAGACAATTAACCAGCCAATCTTGAGTTTGATTTAGATAAATAGACATTGACATTAAGGCCAAGCCCAACAAAACCGGGGTTACTCTATGACACAGAAAAAGGGTTGGGAATAAAACCGTTCAACACGGTTGATTCAAAGGTTTCCCAAAAATGGACTAAACTCAAAGTCTACCGTACCTTTCCACTTCCAAAGACGTGCCGTTGCTCCCGATTTTATCAGTTGAGCCGCTACCGTCTGGATCTACAGTTCTTCACTCAGGGAAGTTCTCCATTTTCCTTTCTGTTGACAATGGGGTTGAAAGAAGCTAAGTTTTCATGTCTCCGTTCGTCCGGCCAAGAAAAGAATCATGAAACGAACGATAGTTTGCTAGGTTCATACGTGTTCGTTGTCCGTCCGTCCATCTACCTGCACATTGTCTGCAAGATATCTGAAAAACTACTGGATGGAATTTCACCAAACTTGGATGGAAGCTTCATTGAGATAGCCCCCGTATCTGATTAGGTTTTGGTGTGTGTGCGTGGGTTCATCCGTGTCCGTTGTCCGTCCGTCCGTCCATCTACTTGTACATCTATATCCAGGCCTTGTCTCCAAGATATCTAGAGAATTACTGGACAGAAGTTCACCAAACTTGGATGGATGCTTCATTGGGATAGCCCCCTCATCTGATTAGGTTATGGTGTATGTGCGTGCGTTCGACCGTGTCCGGTGGCCGTCCGTCTGTCCATCTACCTGTACATGTATATACAAACCTTGTCTGCAAGATATCTGGAGAACTACTGGACGGAATTTCACCAAACTTGGGTGTAAGCTTCATTGGGATATCCCCCTCATCTGGTTAGGTTTTGGCGTGTGTTCGAGCGTTCGTTCGTGCCCGTTGTCCGTCCGTACATCTACTTCTACATGTATAGACAGGCCTTGTCTGCAAGATATCTGGAGAACTACTTGATGGAACTTCACCAAACCTGGATGGAAGATTCATTGGAATGGCCTCCTCATTTGATTAGGTTTTCGTATGCATGCATTTATTTGTCCGTGTTTAGTGTCTGTTCGTCCGTCCATCCACTTGTGCCTGTATATATAAGACTTGTCTGCAAGACATCTGGATAACAACTGGACGGAATTTATCAACACTTGTATGGAATCTTCATTGGAATGGCCTTCTCATCTGGTTATGTTTTGGTGTGCGTGTATGTTTGGTGTCCGTCCGTCTGTCTACTTGTACATATATAGGCCTTGTCCTCAAGACATCTGGAGAACTACTGAACGGAATTTCCCAAAATCTGGATGGAAGCTTCATCGTGATGGCCTCCTCATCTGATTAGGTTTCACAGTATTTTCGTTATTTTGGATAACACTATCTTGATTCCGTGCGGGATTCGAACCAGCGACCCCAGAGTCAGACACCTAATCGCCAGCACTTTATGTCGGCGATCTAAACCACTCGGCCAACGGGCCTCCCACAAAATAGGAGGTAACAGACCGGTAGTCTTGAAAGCAAACATACAGTACCCCTCTGATGATCGTAATGACACAGCTCCCACAGCTGAATAGATATATTTTTATCATTTATAAATTGATCGTATAACAGTATTTTCGTTATTTTGGGATAACACTATCTTAGAATAGCACAAATTCTAGAGCTGAAAAATTGGTCGAGTCCCGTGCGGGATTCGAACAAGCGACCCTAGTCAGGCACCTAATCGCCAGCACGTGTGTCGGCGATTTAAACCACTCGGCCAACGGGCCTCCCACAAAATAGGAGGTAGCAGACCGGTAGTCTTGAAAGCGAGCATGCAGTACCCCTCTGATGATCGTAATGACACAGTTCCCACCGCTGAATAGATATATTTTTTTATCATTTAGAAAGTGATCGTATAACAGTATTTTCGTTATTTTGGGATAACACTATCTTAGAATAACACAAATTCTAATGCTGAAAAATTGATCGAGTCCCGTGCGGGATTCGAACCAGCGACCCCAGAGTCAGGCGCCAAATCGCCAGCACTGTATGTCGGCGATCTAAACCACTCGACCAACGGGCCTCCCACGAAATAGGAGGTAGCCGACCGGTATACACCTCTGATGACCGTAATGACACACCGACCCCAGAGTCAGGCACCTAATCGCCAGCACTGTATGTCGGCGATCTAAACCACTCGGCCAACGGGCCTCCCACAAAACAGGAGGTAGCGGACCGGTAGTCTTGAAAGCGAACATACAGTACCCCTCTGATGACCGTATCCAGATAACACACCGACGTTGGCCCAACGATGGGCCAACGTTGGCCAAGCTCATCATTTTGGTTCATCATCATCTCGCCCAACATCTTTTTGCTCAGTGGGCCAACGTTGGGCAGCCATCGTTGGGCCAACATTGGCCAGCCACCATTGGGCCAACCTTGAGCAGCCAACGTTGGCCCAACATCTTTTTGCTCAGTGGGCCAACGTTGGCCAGCCACCATTGGGCCAACATTGGCAGCCAACACTGAGCCAACATTAAAATCACGAGCTATTCAGCTCATATATACAAAATATATGCTGTAATTTAGTGCCGAAATCAAGCAGAAATGAGTTTGTATGAGTAAATAAAACCCGCTCGGCAGAATGAGCCGATGAACCTCTTCATGGACAACTGCTTGATTAGTATTGGAAAAATGCATGGAAAAACTTCATTCAATATCAAGGATTTTTCATCCTGAGGAGAAATTTTACTCTAAAAATTCTCTTGAAAAATTACTTTGACCTGATGGTTTCTCAACAAATGACCAATTAATCAAGCCCGTCAAACATCACCTTTACGAAACAGAAATAAAATTTAAGTCATAGGAGTATGATAATAACACTTTATTCACCGACTGATCACTCATTTCTAAACTATAAAGATGTTCTGTGGCAAAAAACATTCCACCTTCTTCAATCAAACACAGGTTATATAGCAGATGGCATTTACATGAGTGTCAATTAATTCTGGGTTAGCTCTATCCTCAAACTTCTTCCTGTTATCAGTCACCTGGTTGATTGTTCCATTCGACTTTGTTTCAATGTACAGCATCTGCAATGAAAAGGTAGAACACCTGAAACACACAGATTCTATAGGAAAGATTCAACTACTGCAAATAATCCAATTTGAGAAGCTAGCAAGTCCCCCCCCCAATCAAGGGGTATCTGCAGGAAGCATATATGTTAACAACTGGTAGTCTCATCATGAAATGTATTTTGTGTGGCAAATGTTGATGGGAGTTGTGTTTGGTTGTTGAAAAGACTGAATGCTCAGTGAAAATCAATACCAACTGCTGTCTTGCTGGTGTCAAGTCAGTCCCCAAGTTTCAAATTGATCGGTTGAATTGTTACCAAGATATCACATTCACAGCATGGGTGGGATGGACAGAAGGATGGAAATTAGCTACATGACTCAGTCCACACAATTCAGAAAACTCACCTCGGCTAAAATAATATCATATTAAAATAATTTCAATTTAACACCATGTTAAATATTGCTGAGGTGAACTGATTATGCCACGTCATTTACCTCGGCAATTGCCGAGGTGAATTGTGTCCGCTGTCACTGTAGCTGGCTATCAGGAAATATGAAAATATTGATTCCTAGGCTATAACCTCCAGTACAGGAATACAAATGTGACAGAATTGCAGGTATACCTCAAATTCATGGCAACAAGAAAAGCTACTGATTTGCAGGACAGGTGTGTTTTCCATCCATTATGTGCAAATCCAAATTGAAATTTGAATATGGGATCAAAAATATTCAATCTGAGAGCAGATGTCCATGGGCTCTTGTTCTAATTTTGTAGTCCAGCAACCAAATTTGAACTTTGTGCTCAGGTGGTACCACATATGAAAACAATTTGGTGAAATGCAAACCGATGCGACATCTTGTTGCAAAGTATCCACATGCCAAATTTTGGAAGAATGCCAGATTTTATTGCCTGGAAACTAAATGTGGGACTGACAGACAAAATGATAAACAGACCTGGAGTCCCTTTGGGTCATCAGGGGGCAATTAGCCTGAGAAGGCTCCAGCTATTTACAGATTAGCTCTCTAGAGGAGAGAAGCAGGCATAATTTCTATGGGTGGTGACTGGTGACTCAATTTGATAACATGACAAGATAGCAAAATAAATTCTTCTTCAAAACATGAACAAGATTATATCATGTGCTTGGGCTAAAACATATGTTTATCGATACTCACTGCATAAACCCAGCCTCAGGTCAGAGAAGAAAATGACATTTTCTCTCTCTTCAGGTCCCAGCTCTCTTCAGTTCTGGCAAGGTCTGTCAGGAAGACTACTCTATATTTGCCTCATGACTTGGGCTGTGTCAGCAGCTCCCTTAATAACAGCAAATGATACCAACTGGAAATAGAACAGAAATATCACTGCTAATATGTTATTATGTCTGATAGAAAACATGAACATCATTTGGCCACTAACCACATAGTGTGTATTGTATATAGTTTTCACTCAATGAAACCCAGAGTGTCAGACAGTCACATAATATAATGTTCTAATTTACCTTTAAAACCCCAGTTTTAACCTTCCAGAAGAAAAATTATTGTTACAGTGCAGGCCTTATCATTTGAAAATAAAAACATGATAGCTATTTGTTATGTTATGAGCTAAATCAACTTACAAGTATGTTCATAAAGTTAGACCGCTGTTCGCAGTTCGTTATTCGGGACCAGTCATTCAGCGACTCATAACAGCGCCCCTAGCAGCGCCCCCTGGGGTCAGAATATGCAACGATATAGAGCATGAAATTCTCTCTTGCTATACAGAGTTTGGAGTTCAAAGTAATCATGATAAAAAAAATACAGATTTCCATATCTGAGGAAATAATTGCTGGTCTCCTCGAATAATGAATTGCGAACTGCGAACCGCGGTCTAACTTTATGAACGTCTTACAAGTACATAAATGAAACCATGTACAATAAAAGTTATCTTATAAGATATGAAAAAAATAGACTAATAAGGCTATCTCATTCTCTCGGCATGCAGCATCAGATTGTTTATCTCTCTTCTGCCAGATACCCTCCGACTTATTCGGGTGGAAAGAAGCATCATGAATGCAAAGCTTCGGCCAATCAACATCATAACTGGAGCAAATCATAATGAGAAATCTCGCCTCTTCATATGCAGATATTATGGGTTCATGGTTTGTATCAATCTCCCTGTTTCTGGTCCAATCAATCAGAGGTTGTTACACTGACAATAGGAGGCTCTGAGAGAAGGAGAATGGGTTATCTAGATGGATATCATTCAGAGCATTACCATGTCACAGGGGTGTTATCGAATACCATCTCTTATTCTTGGCATCTCATTATTGTACCAGTACCTGGAATCAACAGAAAGACTAAATATAGAAGTATGCAACACAAATGTATTTATGCAATATTGGACAGATTTAGAGCAGATCAGCATGATCAAAATTTGATATATAGAAGTAATATCAACATTGATACATGTAGCTGAATGACAATTATTTGCTAGTTATCCCTGTACCAAAAACCGTATAAACAAATCACAGGAAATAAATTACATTTGGATTAGGCGGAATAACATTTAAGTTACCGTACGACAAACCTTCTAATAATCCAATTGCCAACAAAGAAGTGTACGATACATTCTCATATTCACTGAAAAGTTTCCATGGACATTTGTGTATCACAGCTGGCTAATTCCGCCCATAGGAAATCCAGATAAATTGCCATAATTTATAAATCCCATTCCTGGTATATTTTCATGTACGAGTACTGAAATCAATTCGTTAACAATATTGGGCACCAGACCAAACTTGTAGCATATCCGTACCCCATTTGATCAATTCATTGACTCCGGAAGTATTGTTCCCCATTGGCATGTTGTAAGAGGGAATGATACCAAAACAGAAATTTATTTCCTCTCATAATCCATAACCAAAGCCTAGGACGCTATAAGCTTACGTCTGCAATTTTTCCTTGATTTAGATTGTTGACGATCAAAATTTGAGCCTGATATGGGTGCAAAGTTTGATTGAATAATCAGAGAATTATCACCATATACAGGCCTTCTTTTTAACAGAAATTCAGTGCCAAATGGATTTTAAGAATGTCTTCAAATGTTTTTGCAGTGCATTATTGTGCTATACATTGTGTGGCTGTGTATACCATTTGTAAATATGTACAGAATATTTGACCAGTTGCATAACAGCTTATATTATACCGAATAGAGCTTGAACTGTTGAAAGTAATGTACCCACAGCGAAAAACCATCACGGGGTGCCCAGTTTTCAACATAATTTTTCTCACGTTTATGCTGGGGGGAAATGCTCAGTTTTCTCCTCACTGAGGGATGGAAGATAATTTTACGATACTTACCTGGTTCAAATCATTCCTGGTATCGTAATTCGACTCTTTCCCGCGTAGTATCTTCTAATATGACACAGTTTGATGAACAAGATCGTCAAATGAGGCAGCCATTTGTAAAATAGTCCCGATCCGTAATACTGCGGGGGCGGTCGAACTCCGTGATCTCTTCCCAAGGTCAATTTGGTCTTTACTGTTTTCCACCTTCGTTCCAACAAATAATCACATGCCGTTTGTACGGACAGAACATTTTGTGGTATTTGTTATATTTAGCTGGTAATTTTATTCCAGTTCAATGCTCCATAACATGCCTTGCCAGGGGACTATTTTCGATGACTGATCACTGCTTCAAGGTGATATAGACAGAGACATATCATTACTGTGAGGAGTTTTGCATTGGAATGTTATGGGTCATCTCAGTGCACCACCAAACGGTGGGACAGCTATGCTGATCATGTTCGCGACTGAAATATCGGCTTATATTATATATTTAATTTCCTCCGTCCTTTTGTTGCTGTCAAGCTTATGGCTATCATATTCTGTTGTTTGTTTTTAGTATATATTTTTTTTATTTTCAGCAGTGATCCAAATTCAACAAAAATGTGTATTTTATTTAGTAGCAAGGTTGGGATATATATGAGAATTTTTGGTACCGATATTTCACGGAAGGAATTCGATTGTTGCAATTTTCATTTTGGGGTTCACGTTGAAATAAAATGAAAGTTTAAAGTGAAATAAAATGCAATAGAAAATAAATAAAATTGTCTAATTTTTAAAACCCCTGCCCCATTTTTCAAGCTCCCAAACTACCACAACGAATGTTATTCCAATATTTTGGGTGATGCAAATTTATCAGCCATGTACACAATTATTCTTGAAAAATTGCAACTATTTCAAATATAGTCATGGGGAACTGCAAATTGTCAGACATTTGAGACTGGCGGTCTATACACAATATATCACGTCCCCGTTTGTTTAAAACGTAATCTATGATTCATGGTCTGAGGCAAGTGTGTGGGTGGAGATGGGGTGTGTTAAATCGGGGGGGGTATGGATGAAGATTTACCTCTGTTTATATGGACTCATCCCATGTATCTCATGTCACCATTTATTTATCTTGTTACTTTCATTAGGACAAACAGATTTATTTGGCAAAGCTTCAGCACCAAAACAACTTTAGTGCATTTATGGCTTTCTCCGCTCATCCCAAATTTTAATGTCTGTATCAGTCATATAATGTAACCCAAAGTTACCGGCCATAGACTCAACAATCAACTTTTACTTCTGCCAACCGTGCCAACCCAATCACAACGCTGGCACAACGTTGGCTGTCGATCATGAGCCAACCATACATTTTGCCGATCAAGTAAACTCAAACACAACATTGGTCCAACGTTGACCATCGACCATGAGCCAACCATGACTTCTGCCAACCATGCCACCCAAAATCAACGTTGACCCAACGTTGGTCACCGACCATGAGCCAACCAGGATATCTCCCAACCATGCCATCCAAACCCCAACGTTGGCCCAACGTTTGTCAGCGACCATGAGCCAACCATGACATCTGCCAACCATGCCACCCAAACCGGGTTGGCCCAACGTTAGTCACTGACCATGAGCCAACCGCGACCATGAGCCAACGGTGCCGACCAAAGGCCAACGTTGGCCCAACGTCGTCGTGTTATCTGGGTAATGACTCAGCTTCCACAGCTTAATAGATATATTTTTATCATTTAGAAAGTGATCGTATAACAGTATTTTCGTTACTTTGGGATAACACTATCTTAGAATAGCACAAATTCTAGTGCTGAAAAACTGGTCGAGTCCCGTGCGGGATTCGAACCAGCGACCCCAGAGTCAGGCACCTAATCGCCAGCACTGTATATCGGCGATCTAAACCACTCGGCCAACGGGCCTCCCACAAACTAGGAGGCAGCAGGCCGGTAGTCTTGTAAGCGAACATACAGTACCCCTCTGATGATCGCAATTACACAGCTCCCACAGCTGAATAGATATGTTATTATCATTTAGAACGTGATCGTATAACAGCACTTTCGTTACTTAGGATAACACTATCTAAGAATAGCACACATTCTAGTGCTGAAAAACTGGTCGAGTCCCGTGCGGGATTCGAACCATCGACCCCAGAGTAAAGGCACCTAATCACCAGCACTGTATGTCGGCGATCTAAACCACTCGGCCAACGAGCCTCCAACAAAATAGGACGTAGCAGACCGGTAGTCTTGAAAGTGAACAAACAGTACCCCTCTGATGATCGTAATGACACAGCTCCGACAGCTGAAAAGATATATTTTTATCATTTACAAAGTGATCGTATAACAGTATTTTCGTTATTTTGAGATAACACTATCTTAGAATAGCACAAATTCTAGTGCTGAAAAATTGGTCGAGTCGCGTGCGGGATTCGAACCAGCGACCCCAGAGTCAGCACTGTATGTCGGAGATCTAAACCACTCGGCCAACGGGGCCTCCCACAAAGTAGGAGGTAGCATACCGGTAGTTTTGAAAGCGAAAGATGATTAGGTTTCAGTTTGTGTGCGCGCATCCATCCGTTTCTGATGTCCGTCTTGTGTACATGTGTGTACAGGCCTACGAGATATGTGGAGAACTGCTGGATAAAATTTCACCAAACTTGAATGGAAGCTTCAATGGAATGGCATTTTTGGTTTTGTTGTGCTTGTGTGGGTCCATGCAAAATGTGCTTTTGTATGTCTGTCCAATATTCGTTCACTCCATATCCTTGTATGTTTTGCATATTTCCTATAATGTGTTCAGTTTAGAAATGATTGATGCTTCACAATTACATGTATTTCACATTGGTTGGGCGCTGTAGGTGTCGTAAATCCTCTGATTGCTATATAAATCCCGACTCCTCACTGGGCTACTGCAACAATAAAAATCGCCTCTTCGCAATTAATATTTTCAGATGTGCAGCTTTGTTTAGGATACTTATTGCTACATTCATTTTATAGCACTTTCCCTTAAATAATGTGCCCACTCAACTCATGTGTCAAAGATGAACCTCCAGTTAGTTTCAAAATTAGTTTCTGTGATATGTTTGGCAGGTGTTTGAGGATTGTATACCCTAGTTTGCTTTCGCCGGGTGAACTTTCTTTCTTAGAGTGTAGAGCTTTCTATATTCATTAATACTGAAGTCTCCATTAAGATAGTTTTCTAAATATTCATTCAGATCATTTTCCATGATCGTTTCTTCTTTGATTTTTCTGAATTCTGGCTTCAGATTGCGATAACTACTATTTGATGCGAAGGATTCAGCAAGATATTCTGCCTTTTCAAGATTAGTTTTCTTGTTTTGTTTAGTACAGGAATAGTATTAGTTGCTTTACCAGTAGTATACAAGGCGTAAATTCACTACTTAGCGCGTCAGTGCGCATGCGCAGAACCTTTGGTGACGTCACAATTGGTTGTGTGCGCATGCGTGTGTGTGTGTGGATGGTGGGTGCTGGGTTCAAAATGGCGGCCTGTGTGGATGGTGGGTGCTGGGTTCAAAATGGCGGCCTGTGTGGATGGTGGGTGCTGGGTTCAAAATGGCGGATTGTGTGGATGGTGGGTGCTGGGTTCAAAATGGCGGCCTGTGTGTGGATGGTGGGTGCTGGGTTCAAAATGGCGGCATGTGTGGATGATGGGTGCTGGGTTCAAAATGGCGGCATGTGTGGATGGTGGGTGCTGGGTTCAAAATGGCGGCATGTGTGGATGGTGGGTGCTGGGTTCAAAATGGCGGCCTGTGTGGATGGTGGGTGCTGGGTTCAAAATGGCGGCCTGTGTGGATGGTGGGTGCTGGGTTCAAAATGGCGGCCTGTGTGGATGGTGGGTGCTGGGTTCAAAATGGCGGCCTGTGTGGATGGTGGGTGCTGGGTTCAAAATGGCGGATTGTGTGGATGGTGGGTGCTGGGTACAAGATGGCGGATTGTAGAAAAACGTATAAAAGGAGTCGATTTTTAGGGTAGGGGTGTATTCATTGCACTACTTTTGCGGAGCACTGTGACTTACCTGACCTGACCAGCCTCCCAGCCTGTCTACCTGCCTGCCTGCCTGCTTCACCTCTAGTCTGCTTCACCTCTAGCCAGTCATCCAGCCTGCTTGCCTGTTTTGTATGAGCTGTGAACCATTTACTTTTTTTGATTTTACCAGTGCAAATTCAACAGACTATTACGCCGTATTAGTTCCTCATCAGCCTGAACCCACAATCATGGAGGCAGCCCAGCTAGCGAAGTTTCGAAAGTACCGTGTTCGTCTCATTGATGAAATACAGCGTGTGGGTGAACTCTGTGATTTCCTTATGCAGGAAAACATACTCATCAAACCTAATGTGGAAAATATCATGGCCGAGAAAACCTTTTCAGCACAAAACAGAGCTCTCATCGACTGTTTACTGCGCCGTGGCCCTTATGCATTTCTAGTCATGGTGGCGGGGTTGAAGATCACGGGAAATGACGAACTAGCAGATCTACTTGAAGCCGACGACGTTATACAAGATGATGATATCTTAGTGATGGATACCACCGAAGAGCGTACAGCTAGCAAACGTACGCACACTAGCCCAGAGAGTACACCTGCTAAACGCGCTGGACGACCCAAACGCCCTCCACTAACACCGTTAGAAATACCTGAGTCAGTGATTGAGCCAGTAGTACCCCAGCAAGTGCCTGTGAAACAAGAGGTAGAACTTCCTATGTCTGTCCAGGAGATCAATAACCTCATCCAGCAAGCCTACCAGGCAGCTCACACCGACATTTGGGAGCTCTCACCCTATTTAACAGTGAGTGTGAAAGACGAAGAAGTGTATTTTAATGCAGCGGGCTTTAACGACAGACCCGGTAAGCATATTGCCATGACCTACGCTGGCAAAAACTGGAGACCCTTGATTACGCCATCGATGCGGTTATTCGCGACCAGGGGAGTGACGAAGCGAAATTTCATGTGGGTGACGACATCTTTGTGAGCTGTGCTTATTTCAACGATCAGCTTCTCGTGCATATCCGTAAATGGCGAAGGCGGTTAGATACGCAAGAGCTTGTTGCTTGTCCTCAGGGTGTCACTTTGAAATTAACGGCGTGGCGGAAGTTGCAGAGTCTCACAAGTGCAATTCGTCAAGCTCTGGCCTACCAGGTGTCTCACTATATTTATCAGAAGTACATCGACACAGTCCTGGATCTCATCAGACCTCAAATTCCCGAGGACACTAGTGTACCCTCATACGCACTGATCACTGAAGCACTACAGACCGTGACGGAGACGCAAATTGCCCTGAGAGTGGAAGCGGCCTGCCCTCCCAAAATTCCACGTGAAGAGATTATTACCTACATTTACGTGCACCAGGGCCGGAAAGATGATGATGAATTCAAACAAGTCTTGTTGGCGAACTATTGAACAATCAGAACAAGTGTTGAAAAACATTTACCATACACATTCATTGAAGTGGCTTGAGAGCGTATAATTGTATTAAAAAATTCAGAGTTTTTTTTACAGTTAATTGTATTAAAAAATTCAATACTCAGATATAATTGTATTAAAATTCAATACCCTTGTGAATACGTTCATTCTATTTGTGTTAATAAAAATAGTAGAAAATTAAAAAAATGCTTAGTGTTCATTCTTTTTTTTAATTTTTTGAAATTATTGAAAAAAATTGAAATTATTGAAAAAAAGGATTATTTCAACCAACACCCAGTCCATTAGATGCCCCTTCATGAATGCTTCACATTGATACCTCACTCGACCCCATCGGTCCACTAGGGGCTCTCCTAGCTCCAAAAAGGCTATTTTCATACCCTTCGGCCACCGCGCATGCGCGGAATCACCCTAATTCAACCCCACACCCAGTCCATCAGATGCCCCTTCACGTAAGCTTCAATTTGATACCTCACTCGTCCCCATTGGACCATTAGGGGCTCCCCTAGCTCCAAAAAGGCAAAAATGCGCATGCGCATTTTTTTATTTTTTACCTTTTTGGGGCTAGGGGAGCCCCTAATGGTCCAATGGGGTCGAGTGAGGTATCAATGTGAAGCATTTCACGTAAGCTTCAATTTGATACCTCACTCGACCCACTACCTCCAAAAAAAAATTAAAAATTAAAAAAAATGCGCATGCGCATTTTTTTGTTTTTTTTTGAGGTAGTGGGTCGAGTGAGGTATCAAATTGAAGCTTACGTGAAATGCTTCACATTGATACCTCACTCGACCCCATTGGACCATTAGGGGCTCCCCTAGCTCCAAAAAGGTAAAAAAATAAAAAAATGCGCATGCGCATTTTTGCCTTTTTGGAGGTAGTGGGTCGAGTGAGGTATCAAATTGAAGCTTACGTGAAATGCTTCACATTGATACCTCACTCGACCCCTTTGGACCATTAGGGGCTCCCCTAGCTCCAAAAAGGTAAAAAATAAAAAAATGCGCATGCGCATTTTTTTTATTTTTTGGAGGTAGTGGGTCGAGTGAGGTATCAAATTGAAGCTTACGTGAAATGCTTCACATTGATACCTCACTCGACCCCATTGGACCATTAGGGGCTCCCCTAGCTCCAAAAAGGTTATGAAATTTCGTTGACCTGGACTTGTGAAGATGAAATAAGGAGCTAAATTTTTTTTTGGGGAAGTGGGTCGAGTGAGGTATCAAATTGAAGCTTAGGTGAAGGAGCATCTGATGGACTGGGTGTGGGGTTGAATTAGGGTGATTGTGCGCATGCGCGGTGGCCGAAGGGTATAATTTTTTTCAATAATTTCAAAAAAATTAAAAAAATTAAAAAACAAAATTTTCTTTGGGGAAAGGATGATGGGGGCTGGTGTTAATTTTTGTGTGCTTTTGATAGAAGTTTCCTCTTCCGGAAAGATGGGGTGGCCCTGAAAAGGGCCTTTGAAAGTGTTACGACACTTATGCGCGGTAGATTCTTTTTACTCCACCCACATGCTTCCTGCAGATTGGGCACTTGATTTTTAAATGTTGTTCGCCGGCGTCGTGGCAGCGGCACATGTCTCCTACACACGTCATCGTGACCCAACAATCTTTACAGATACACAAATGACCACACGGCAATAGAGCGTACTGGCTCTCTTCATCTGTACAGACACCACATCGTGTTTTTTCTTCTTCTTTACGTCGTTCTTTTTTCTGTTTGGAAATCTCCACCTCCATTCCATTCATTGTCACCTCCATTCCATTCATGTTTTCCCGCATGGTGTTAATCACTTCGTTGAGGCGGGATACCTCGGCTTCGTCTTGGCATCGTTGTGGTGGTGTTTCTGCAGCCGTTATACTGAGAGTTTCGGCAGGCGACGTTGTTGCAAGTCTATGGCTATTTAACCATCCACGGTCTTCAGCCGAAGTCGTTATACTGGGAGTTTCGGCAGGCAACGTCGTTGTTGTTGTTGTTGTTGTTGTTGCGGGTGTATGGCTATTTAACCATGCAAGGTCTTGTCCGTTTTCTCCATCCGTTATATCACCGTCGTCGGATTCTTCTTCCACGGTCACCATCCTGCTAATTTCTTCGTCTTGTTGTTGACTTAGTCTTTGCAACCGTCCATCTGCTTCTGCTATTACTTCCCGCCGGAGTTGTTCCAGTTCTCCTGTACTTTGTCTGATCATGGCTTCGTGTTCAATTTCCTGCTGAAAGCTTGTAACTATGGTTATTCCACCATTATCTTCAATGCTAAGCATCTCTCTGTGTTCTGTAGCCGCAGCATTTCTAGGATCTCTAGGGGGGTGGTGGGTGAACATTGGTCGTCTTCTTGTAGCCATGATTGAATTTGTGAATAAATGACAACAGACTACACGTTATTTATAGTCTAGACGGTTTGTGGGTGGTGGGCGCTGGGTTCAAAATGGCGGCATGTATGTGGATGGTGGATGCTGGGTTCAAAATGGCGGCGTGTGTGGATGGTGGGTGCTGGGTACAAAATGGCGGCCGGTGTGAGTCAGTGCAAGATTATAGTATCTGCTAAAAAAATGGTGTGTTTTATTTTTTTCCAAAGTTTTATTTTTTCCAAAGATTTATTTCGATAAACTCGCTGGAATTTTCAGGGTAATATTAAAAGATTGTAAGCTGTAGTGTGGATGTATTTTTAGCCAGGAAAACCGATTTATTTCCCAGTGTACGGTGTTTTTCACACTTGCGTACCACAATCTTATGGGTTTAAAATGGATAAAATTCTTAAAAATAACGACATAGTCTAGCGGTAGGCTGGTAAATTTTTTAAAATATTACACTATGAATTGGCTGAGTTTAATTGGAAATAAAATGTATACGGGCCCTGATTTATTGTCAAAATGACAGCCGTTTATAATTGTAAAAGAAACACACACACACAGATTTTCGCAGCGTCAGTGTAGCAGACGACAGAGTGTTGTCGCTACGGTCCGCGCTTTTACATTATAAATAGCGCGCAGTTTTTTTTCAGGCATTCACAATTAACCTGAGTGCTCAATCATGGATATTGACAAATCAGACTTCACCCCAAATGATGAAGTACAACTGCTCGGCGACGTCATTAATTTGGTAAATGACCAACCCTGGTTGGATGCTATAATGAAAGATTTGTTTCCACCATCTCCATCCCGGAACTATCCTGTACCAACTACAGCCCATTGTGATTAAACCCCCCAGAAACATCGCAGCTGAGTAACTTCTTCGCCCTAGAAGCCACACCGGATGTTACTCCAGATGAATACCAATGTTTTGACAACATAGATTGCCTGTTAGACAGTCTGTTGACACCACAAGCTAAAGAAAAAGCCGATGGAGAAATGGCAGCACAAGAAAGCAGAAGCCAGACAACAGACACCTCAGACGAAGATGAGCAGGCGGAGAACAGGGAAGACTTAACCACGACAGTATCCCAAAAGAGCAGGAAAGATTCCAGAAGAAACAGGGCCGACTACAGAAAAAAGCGGAAAGACGAGAGAACCACTCGACATCGGCAACATGTGAGAAAAAATCCGAAGGACGTGAGAACAAACAGAGTCAGAGACAAGAAAATAAGCCAAAATGAAGACGACGAGATGCATTACGTTTGGTCGATAGCAACAACAACACTGGGGTCCAACACAGAACGTCAACACGCCTTATATTTATCCTGTGTGGAATGCACTGACCAATTTGCAAAATTTGCGATCTTCCCGTGTGGGCACCAGGCTTTATGTGAAAGTTGTATCCATCGTTTCGCCCAGATT